>CM056605.1:8242648-8320612 GCA_029721355.1 Tegillarca granosa | reverse complement strand
CGGAAATAATTATTTAAGATTTTACACCTTATAACAGTTGTTTATGTCAATCAAATGAAAATCTATACGTAAATTGTGAATAAAATCCAGGAAGTAACATGTAAACTATTTATATGCATTGACAATTAGATACATGTGCATATTTTTATATTTCATGCGTTTTTTGCGTTTTTATTTACACGTTTTTGCGCTTGTACATGGATACATTTTATGATGCCAATATTTTTACAGGTATGGTATTTTTGTTCTAATTGCGTTTTATTGGGAAAGAAATGTTAATAAAAACCGTCCTCAGGGGGCCTTGGTAAAGTTATATTTCTTAATGTGTTCAGTGCCCGTATAAAGTCCCGGAAGGTTTTTAATTTGCTTTGATCTTGTAATGTTTACTTCTTATTTCACTGTCTGTTGTGTCTTGTTCTTAATTGCTATGAATGTTGTCAAAAAACTTGTCCCAGTTTCACAAGAAGTTCTTTTTTAAGATTTTCCACTTTTTTAAAAACAGTTTTTGCAAGCTACGAATGAGAGAGTTTGACAAAACTATTAAACTAAGATGGATCCTATAAGTTTAAGGTGGTTTTAAGAAGTCACCTTAAAATCCCAAATTTATGAAAACTTATTCGGATTTTACTTTTTATTTCTTTATTATTATTATTATTATTATTATTATTATTATTATTATTATTATTTTTTTTTTTTTATTTTTTTTTTTTTGCCAGATTCAGGTTAAGAAAATTACTTATTAAGGATTGAATAAAAGCTCAGAATTAAAACAGAAATTATGCGTTAAAATGCCAGTGTTTGAAGTACCAGTTTGGAATACCAATGATCGTGATGCTGATAAATCAGTCGAATTTTGTCAAAATTTTGACCAATGTAAATTAAATTATATTTTTGACTTAATCCAAGAAAGTGAAATAGGAAATGTAGATAAATTTTTTGTTGACGGTATTTTTACTAAGATTACAGAGCTGATGCTTGACGCAGCTAATATTACATTTGGTACTCGTCCTAGTAATTTTTTTATAAATGAAAAGTCAAATAATAAAGAATGGTTTGATAGTAATTGTGTCAAAGCACGTAAAGTTTTTCGCAAATCACAACGTATGTACAAGAAGTACAAGTCTAATATATTTAAACAGGAAATGTTACATGCAGAGACAAAATATAAACAGGTGTTAGACAGTAGTATGCGTAACTATCGCAAAAAATTACAGAAACGGTTTAAAAACATGAAAGATACAGATCCAAAACAATATTGGAAATTATTAAATAAATCTAGTAGATCAAGTAAATGTAGTATATCTGTTAAGGAGTTTTACGATTATTTCAAATCTGTTAATACTGATAATGCAGATAATGATGTAGATATTACTGTAGATAGTGATGTATATAATAATGTTAATAATACTGGTATAAATATGTTAAATGAAGCCATTACAAATGACGAAATAATTATGTGTGTAAGAAAGCTGAAAAACAATAAATCTGCTGGTGATGATAGAATTTTTAATGAATATATTGTGTCTTCTATAGACCTTATGTTGCCATTATACAACAGACTGTTTAATTTAGTCTATAACACAGGTATAATACCTGAAGCATGGTTAATCGGTAATATTGTGCCTATTTTTAAGAATAAAGGCAGTGCTAACGATATCCATAATTACAGACCGATTACCTTACTTAGCTGTTTAGGTAAACTTTTTACTACTATTATAAGTACAAGGTTATATAAATACGCAGATGAATATACAATTCTCTGCGAGAGTCAGACAGGTTTTCGGCCAAACTATTCAACATTAGATAATATTTTTGTTTTATTTAATTTATTTGAAATTTTACGTTTTAGTAAAAAGAAATTATTTTGTGCATTCATAGACTTCTCCTTGGCTTTTGATAAAGTCTGGAGGAACGGGTTATGGCAAAAACTTTTAAAGAATAATATAAATGGTAAATGTTACCAATTTATTGTTAATATGTATAATGGTTCAAAATCTAAAATCTCTGTAAATAATACTTTTTCCGACTACTTTGAATGTGACATTGGTGTTAGACAAGGGGAAAGCATGTCACCATTTTTATTTGCCTTATATATGAATGATCTCGAATATTTTTTAAATACAAACAAGGTTGATGGTTTATTAACTGTTGCAGATGAATTTGAAAAGGAAATTGGTGTATATGTAAAGTTTTTTTTAATGCTCTATGCAGATGATACAGTGTTGTTAGCAGAAACCAAAGAAGATTTACAAAGACAACTTAATTATTTTTCAGATTATTGTAAACTTTGGAAACTGAATGTTAATGCATCAAAAACTAAAATTGTTATTTTTTCAAAAGGTAGGGATTTACAAAATATACATTTTTATATTGATGAAACTGAACTTGAGATTGTAAAAGACTTTAAATATCTAGGCGTAGTATTCAGCAGAAGTGGTTCTTTTCTAAATACCAAAAAACAGCTTATCAATAAAGCAACTGCAGCTATGTATAATGTTATTAAAAGGTCAAGATTATATAATTTGTCTATTGATTGTCAATTAGATTTGTTTGATAAGATGGTTATGCCAATTTTATTATACGGGTGTGAAATATGGGGTTTCAGCAACTGTGATATTCTAGAAAGAGTCCATCTTAAATTTTGTAAATTAATTTTAAATGTTAAAAAGTCAACACCAAATTTTATTGTTTATGGTGAATTAGCAAGGTATCCTATCAGTGTATATGTAAAAACAAGAATTATAGGCTTTTGGGCAAATATTGTTACTGGTAAACAAACAAAATATTCATTCTTGATTTATAATATGCTATATAACAAATTTTTAAAAGGTATAAATTTTGGATGGTTTATGAAAGTTAAGTCAATTTTAGATGAATGTGGTATGAGTAATATTTTACATTGTCAAAATTTTAATAAAAAGTGGTTAGTTAAGTCTGTTAAATTGAAGTTATGTGATCAATTCCAACAGAAATGGAGTAGTGATTGTAATAATTCTTCCAAAGGCATATCTTATAGATTATTTACTAATGATTTTCAACTCCAATATTATTTAAGATCAAATCTCTGTAAGAAAAATAAAATTATTTTAAGCAAATTTAGGACAAGCAACCATAGGTTACCAATTGAAAATGGACGTTGGCAAAATATAGATAGGAATGAAAGACTTTGTAATTTATGTCAGGATGAAATTGGGGATGAATACCATTATATATTCAAATGTACTTCTTTAACTAGTGAACGAAATAAATATATTCCTATTTTATTCTCTAAAAATCCAAATATTGTGAAATTTTATGACTTATTTTCTTCAAAAAAGATGTCTGTATTAAACAATTTATGCAAATTTATTAGTATTATCAATGAGAGAGTCAGTCCTCCTGGTTAAATTATATGTTTATTTATGTATAACTCACGTATGCTTATGTAATTTGTATAATATAATGTATTATATGTTCTCTATATTGTAAATTGTACAATTTATGAGAAATAAAGAACTAGAACTAGAACTAGATACGTGTTTATGCTACATGTATCTTGTTCTACTCTATCTTTAATTAATTATTTAATGTTTTATTGAGCTTTGGTTATTAACTTATATTATATTTTGTCAGCTACATAATTTTTTATTCCGTTTTTACACATCTGTTCGTTAAAATCAGAAAAATTGGTTTACTTTAACAATGTTATTGTCAAAAACAAATTCATGGACAAACTGGTGTCATTTGCAAAAACACCCATGACGACCTCTGTTTTCGAATTCTTATAAAAGAGGCTATTGATTCTATAATGCATAATTAAATTAAAACAATAAAATATTCAATAAATAAATAAATATATAAATAAATAAATAATTTCAAAAGTAAAAAAAAAATTAAAAATGCATGAAGAACATTAAACAAATTATTAACAGAATAATTTCTTAATATAAACTATATACATGTAGGTATTTGTCCGTCACATAATAGTAGACATCATTCAATTAAAATCTCTGGGTGTAGTTTAATATAAATAAATACATGTACGTTATCAAAATACACAATCAGGGCCGTTATAATTAAAGCTTAATCATTTCGGAACCGAACATTCCCGGTAATTGTCATTATGTTTCCAACAATTTGTTTTAATCTGTTGGGCCTAACATGGGAAATATGAAAACGAGGCAGGTTAATGGTGGACGCTCCTTTGTTTTCGTTTTATCAAATATAGTGAAATTTTGACATTTCTTGTGTATTTAGTAGTGATATTCTCTTTTTGATGTATAGAAGAGGCGTCATGAATCAGATAAAAACCAACAAAATGAGTGAAATGAACACTGAAAGTGATATTTTATGTCATGATTCACGGGACTATGTAAACAATGTTATGGCGCCAAAAATGTTGACAGTGGCTGCTGTTGTTCACGAGGACAGTGTTTCTCAAGAAGTAAGTACTTATGACACTAACTACACGAAATAAAATAAGAAAACGTGCTTTATTTGATCGAGAGGGGTAGTTATAGAGAACAAGAAGCAAAATGCCAAGGTAAACTTTGCCAACCTACAACATTGACCCCTGATACAAGTGACAATGTTGACCCGAGCGCATTAATTGTACGTCTAGCAGACAGTATGATACAGTTAAATGAATCGGTTAATGATAGCATGTGTACATTTCAAAAATTCCTAGAACAGAAGTTGGGTAACGAAATTAATAGAATGGTAAATGAACGTATCAATAAACAAATGAACCAGGAAGTAACATGTAAACCATATATATATATATATATATATATATATATATATATATATATATATATATATATATATATATATTGACAATTAGATACATGTACATGTTTATACGTTTCATGCGTTTTGGTTTCCACGTCAAACTTTTTTATGTGTATATTCGTCACATATATTAGGCATAATTTATTCAAATAAAATCTCCGAGTGTAGATTAATATAATTACATGTACGTTATCAAAACAAAATTTCAGGGGCCTTATAGCTTAATTTTTTCACAAGTTATTTAGTGTTTCTTACGTGAAAAATTTAAAACGAATGAAATGTCACCAAACTAAAGCATACTAGTTTTAAGCTATCGATTTTATAATGATTATTGATGTTAATGTTTTTAACTTGTGATTATCATTGATTTTAATAATCAAGCTTTCAACAACTTTCCCTCAAATGTTATTCAAAAGTATAATATTAAAAAATAAATCTCTGCAATGTAAACCTGTTAGTGTCTCCGTCAGTCAATATATTATCCGATTTTACAATCAATACATATATATATATATATATATATATATATATATATATATATATATATATATATATATATATATATATATATATATTTGTCACTGTTTAGATATCAGCAGACACGAAACACTAATAAAGTTATTTGATATATTTATAACAAATACCTGCTAAATTTTGATGTGCCAGATGTGCACATTTCGGAAAATCATTCCTCATCAGTGAAAAGTTTGATAGATAAAAAAAACATACGCCAAACAGTTAAAGATTAATGAATCTAAAGATATATATTATTCATTGTCGTTCATCTAATATTATATTCGCTTTACCTTTGACGAGGTACGAAACGATATTCTCTACAGTATTACAGAACAATAAAATATCTAAAAACAGTGTATTGTGTAAAACATTGGAACGAACTTGGTATTCTTTACCGAAAAAAACTTACATGGAAACTTTAAGAATTAGATAAGTTTCAAATAGACAACTGGTTAAAAGATTATTATTTTTTCGAAGGCTGTATGTATCCCAGTTTTAGATATATTTATTTTGTTCTTCAGAGTTAAATTCAATATTCTTAACACGAATAACATGGTCGATTTTCTACCATAATTGCTGAAACGAAAAATTCAAAGATATTTCTGCCAGAGTAAACTTGGTCAACCTACAAATTGACCTTTCATATAAGCATTGATCATGGCTGTAAATATGTAAGAAAGCAAACTTAAGAGATTATTATTATCAGAGTAGCCATTATAGGCATCAATAAAGTAGCTGTTGCTGAGTTAATGGTAACTTCTGTTGCACCAGCTGCAATACAACTTAAAACAAAGTTCATTACCCAAGGTTCAAAATCTGAAAATATTTCTATCTTGTGTCCTATCCATTTTGACAAACCGGATTCCTGTAACAAAAATAATTTAAAAAGAAGTTTTTTTTAAAAAAAAATGTATGATAAACCTTAGCCATATTAAATATATTGAAAAAAAGCTTATAATCTCCGGTTTGTTGGAAGTCGTCATCGAAACGATCACTACAAAATCTTTAATACAGAAAATAGAACTCTAAAACTTTTATGCAATTTTATTTAAAACAAAAGAAAGTTCTAGTGTAATATGTTTCTTAATTTATTGTATCTTAAAGCTGCATAAAGTTTACCCATAATTTAAAAAATATTAATTTTCTGAAATATTATTTTCTCAATATAAATTGTTTGTGATTACAATCTGTGCGATTCATTTTCTTAAGATTCTTTACTTTTTTATTGTTATACATTTTAATGTTTGTCATTAAATCTCTGAAACGTATATGTTTAGAAACAGTACATGTACAGCATATATTGTAAATAGGTGTCTCATAAGTAAATATATTTTGGCTGGATATTAATCTTTGATATATTGTTTTATTTGTATTCATTTTATGTTGATAAATATGTTACAATCAAAAAACTAGTTTTATTATTATTATTATTATTATTATCTTAAATATACTCCTATTGGCCCATTATAAACAGAAATCCTAAAAGCTTGGGACAACTCGATAATGTTTAATTCATCAGCTTTGAGCAAGTACTGAAGTTCTACATGTATGTAAACAATCAGACATCGACAGAAAAAGAACAACAATTTAACTTGGACAAATTGACTCCAAGAATTTAAATCGATCAGGCTCAGATGGAAAAAATGGTCGTAAATTAAAGGGCAGCTTGGCTTGGATACGTACGATAAAGTCATCGCATTGCTCTTGAACACATGTTTTTTTTACTATCTTCGATGACATTGCCTCGTTTTGGGTTCAAGAATCGGTAATCAATGTTCTTAACAAGATCTTTGGTAGATCAAACTAGCAGAAAGTTGTCCCGTGAGCCTTAACGTAGGTAAAGGTTTAATCACGGAACCAAGTCAATGATTACATTTTTTATGAGAGGCGTAGTTAAGAAAAATAAACCGTTTATATAATCATAGAAAAACTTAAAACAGTTAGGTGAAATAAGTTTTTTCCATACAAATAAAAGAATAATCGTCCAGTAAACCATTTAAATAAATTATTTATTAATGTATTTTAGAAGACGTTAAAATTTTGAACAAATGTTTTATGATATCAGTCACAACTTTTCTGCCTATAAACAATTATAAACAATAATATAGTATGGGCATGTATTAAAACGGAATTGAGTGAAGTTTTAGTGATTTACCCGAAGTAAAAAATCTTTCATAACAAAGTAGTAAGAAAGACACCAGCATGTGCCAAAAAATAAACTAAGTATTAGTTTTTGTCATCGATTAAAAAATTGAAGACGTATGTCATGAGATATGAATCATAACCTATCTTAAAAGTAAATTAAATTTGAAATAATCTTAAAAAAGATTACTTACTCATCCGTAGTGTTTTCATTGATCGATATTTCTGTTTCACTTGTAATTTCTTTTTAAAGTTTCTTTTTTAATGTCAACATCTCCATTTGTGTTTGTTATATTTGGCATGTAAAATGTTCCGTCCCCGGATTTATGTTCTACAAATCGACAAACGTATAAATAAGATTTCATAAAAAATAATTTCAAAATTAAATTTAGAATGAATAAAAATATATAAATATAAATATTTTTGCACTGAAGATTCGTAAGTCATCATATATTTCCTTCTTATGAAGGATTTTAATCCATAAAACTTTTTCTGTTGCTAAAGCAATGATTTTTAAATAATTGTTATATTCAATTTACACAATTGTTTCAGTGCACTGTATAAATCCGCGAAGCATAAGGAGAGGACAAAAAATATTGGCATTTAATGAGAGCAAATTTTCGGAATGTTGAACGAAAGTCTGTGAAGATAACTCGTTTAAAATTGAACTTAAATGAAATAAAATTATAGAAAATCAAGGAAATTTTATTTTTGTTTTCGTATACTTATTGTCTTTTGACATCACGTTATCACGAACGACAAAAACTTTTCCTTTTTTTCCAACTACAGGTTTAAAAGTATTTATTCCGCTGTTGTTATACGAATTATTGGATTATAACATGAAAAGATTTCTTTTTGTTATAGAGACATTAAATATGATCATAATTCACTTCTAGATAATTTTGCACAAGATATCAAAAGTCAGGGATTTTCATAGGGCACTGATTTCTGCATTTTCCTAAACGATATAGCTGATATAATTTCGTGTATAAAAATCCATTTCTTAGTGAAATTTATTTTGGTTTTGTTTAACCCAATTATTTATTGTCGTCGAAAAGCAAACTTTAATTTTTATTTTATGAAAATGATTATACAGTGTTTGCTTTTAAAAAATAGAATATAACTGTTATATAAAAGGTAACATCATTTAAGTCTTTGCTAATCCATACTGACTTCATTTGTCTTGAACTGAACGCGTCGATATAAGTGAAATAATTTTGTGTATAAAAAATCATTTCTTAACGAAAATATGAAAATAAATCTAGGAGTTTATTTTATTTAATTTAATTTTATTTTATTTTATTTTATTTTATTTTATTTTATTTTATTTTATTTTATTTTATTTAATTTATTTTATTTAATTTTATTTTTTTATTTATTTATTTTATTTTATTTTATGTTATTTTATTTTATTTTATTTTATTTTATTTTATTTTTTTTTTTTATTTATTTATTTTATTTTATTTTATGTTATTTTATTTTATTTTTTTTTAAATTTTTTTTTTTTATTTTATTTTTAATTTTATTTATTTTTTTTTTTTTTTGTTTCGTTTAACCCAACCTTTTAAAGTCGTCGAAAAGCAAACTTTAATTTTTATTTTCTAAAAATGATAATATCGTGTTTGCATTTAAAACAAAAACAGGATATAGTAACATCGTCGTTGCTGATCCATATTGACAAACACCAAGTTAGATAACTCCAGTATTTACGTGTTTTACCGCGTATGTCATTATTGAGATATGAATCCAAAAATTAAGCAGAACTTGAAGAATTAGTGTTATATATTATTTTAAACCCTCAAGTATAATGAAATTAAACAGCAATATACATGTATAATCTACTATATAATTATATATACAAATGTAAAAAAAAAGATTTTCCAATTATTAAGCAATCTTTTAACAAACGTTTGGTTTTATTTGCTTCTACAAACTAGCATATCTGTCCTGTCTGTTCAACATGATGTATCTGTCAAATTACCATACAGCACAAATGTGCTTAAATTAACGACGATTTATTATATCGACAATTTATTTTACCATTTTAGCTCCAAATGTTTTATAATAACATTGAACAACTAACTATAGTTAAAGGCTTTAAGTTGCCATAAAAGTTATGAATAAGCATTGTACTTTTTCATTATTTTATGGGCATGCTGATGAATAAAGTTTTCCGTCTTACATTTACTATATGTAAACTAAAAGTAACAAGTTTACTGATTTTCTTTAACGGACAGCAATTTATTCAATTGCCCCCATTTCATGTTTCAACTTGCATGTTTGTGTATGAGTGGACGAGTTGAGTTTGATTGAGTAGTGGTGTTTAACGTCCCAGTCAAGAATATTTCACTTATATCGAGATGTCGCCAGCTATCAGCGAAAGTGCAGAAATTTTGCTTCTGCGTTGCGATGATGGCATTATACTACAGGGTTCTTTATCGTGCAAAGCCTACCGTGACACGGGATCTCGTTTATTTTGAGTTCTCATCCGAAAGAACTGTGACTTTTATTTCGTAATACCGAGTGCTTGGCGAAAGAACAGTCACTACTCACTTTCAGGTCTTGGGTAAGACACGATCGTGGTTTGAACTCACGACCTCCCACTTACGGAGCGAGCACGTATGAGTGGACGAGTAGTTTAAACTGTTGGCTAACGGATTACACCACCTCACACCGCTTAGATAACCCAACCTCAGTTCTCAGATTATCTGTACCGACTTGCTTTGTATCAGAAAAAATATTGAGAGGGATATAAATCACCATTATTCCACTGCACTTCACTCTCACTGAAGAAATTGAGATAAAATAGTCAGTTAATGATTATCTTCTGTTACTGGTTACCTACTTCAATATGTTCACTTCCTAACTTGTTCATGTTTGTAAGGATTAACTTTTGACCAAATAATTTTTATTTTGTTTTAAATATTTATTATGAATTGAAATTATTCAAAATTCTATATTATCATGTTTCAGTTCCACGGATGTTAATTTCAGAGACACTAAAATGTGCCCCCCCCCCCCCCACACACACTCTCTCTCTCTCTCTCTCTCTCTCTCTCTCTCTCTCTCTCTCTCTCTCTCTCTCTCTCTCATGCTTTATATACATATATACATTTCCAACACCCAGAGTTCAGGGTTACGTTATCATTTGAGCATATTATTTAACTTATTTGACTTAAAAGCGACCTCCTACCTAAATATGAAACTACATCAAAGCCCAATGCCTCACGTGAAAGCACATTGGATCTATAATCAAACAAATATTGCTGTATACAATTAACAAAATCGTTAATTTCTTTATGCTTACTGCCGATCTAATTACAACACAGGATATTAACCTGTACAGCTTTAAGCCACCTATAACCTTGCTTATAGACAGCCCTTCGTCCTATCTGCACATACTTTAACCTATGGGCCAAATTTAATTGTATAAATAAGAGTCCTTAAAGGTCTATTTAAGATCCTAAAGATAGAATGGCCTTAAGGAGGCTTTAAGGCATCTTTAAGGATCTTTAAAGACATATTTGAAAATAGATATTGGGATTGTTTACGGTTAAAAATGCAAAAGTGTCTGAAACCTTAATTGAACGGACAAAATCAAACGGTCTCCGTTTAAATTGGGTATGCTATTTCTTTCGTCACAAAGGGAATCTATAATACATCGCCGTGCATCAATTAAAATTAAAAAGACGTTACATTTGTGCAAAATGTTTAATAAATACAAGCATTCATAATAATGTCATTAAATTTCGTGACTTAGCATCTTTGGTCTCTATTTACTCCTTTGTTTCTACTGTTGTATCTGTTTCTTCCAAAACATTCAGCAGCTCTTTTATCACACCAACAAGCTCCTTTTGGACAATTTTGTTTCGATGCTGAATAAACAAAAATTAATTAAATTTTACCAGCACCATTAATGGCAAAACTAAATAATAAAATTAAAATAAAATTCAAATAAGGTGTCAAAAAATTTATGTTAATTTTTTTATATTGTTGAACACTTTATTTTTTCTAATTTTAATATAATCTACTATTGTAATTTTTTATGTTTATGATCTCTCATTGACAACATTTCCATCACATACGTCATTACTGCATCAAATATACAGTCTGCCGCCATATTCGACGTTTCTGAGATATAATTGAAGTATAACTTTTATATAATGATAACAACGTAATTAAACACAAGTATCGTGTATATCTGTTTTAATGGCTGAACCTCGTGTTCCACTCATGACGCCATATATTGACGACGTAGTTATTACATCACATGATACATACATGTACAATAGAGTTATGTGTCCCTTGACCGTAACTCACTCCATTCCCTCTTTTTAAGATATATAAACATTCTACCAAAATTAATGTCCTATACACTATTTTCAATTTTAACACGCAAATAGAACAAAATAGGAAACTATTAACTGCAAAAACTGTTAATGTTCAACACTTTTATCTAAATTGAACCTAAACACAAAGGGAAAAGAAAAACAACTGTCTTTTAAAACCTTGAAGAAAAAGTAATTAAACCGGCTAGGATGTTTTCTCTTTCTATCTGGTCTTTTTACTGGTGATTCTGGTATTTTCGGTTGTTCGTCGTGCTTTAACCCGTTCTGTATTTTGTCGTTAATATCGCGGATCGTATTAATATTTCGGTCGTGGATAAATTGTCACCAAGTTCATTCGTAAATCGTTCGATATATTTCTTAACATGAGTGTTGTTAAGCTTATACATAACACCTTCAGGTAACTTTACAACAGAACTGTTGCCTACTTTTTCAACAAATTTAAACGTATCTTTATGAAATGGTGTATCCATCTTATCGTGTCGCTGTTGTTTGATAAGCATATGATCTCCAGCTTGAAAATCACTCTCTTTGGTGTTACGTTCGCTGTCTATATACACATTGTTTTTGTATTTCATTAGCGCGTCACGATCGCATTACTGACGAACTTCTTCGTCTAAAACTTGATCTTCAAACTGTGGACATAGTGTTCTAATTATAATAGTCCGATTAAACATTAACTCAGCCGAACATTTGCCTGTAACATTATGATGCGTTGTGCGATACGCAAACAGATATGCCCTCAGTTCTCGTTTCCAATCTTTCGATTCCGCCTGAGCAATCCGTATTCGTTTCATTAGTGAGCGGTTTTGTCTCACTACTTCTCCATTAACAGCTGGATGTAGAGGTGTTGTACATCTATGAAATGTTCCAATATTGTCCAGATAATCAAACAACACTTTTGACTTTAACTGAGGACCATTATCTTAAGTAATTGAAATCGGTAACCCATGTCTCGAAAACATTGTTTCTAATACAACAATCATTTTTTCACTTAAAATGTCTTTCGAAATTTCAATTTTTACAATAACGACTATAATAGCAACAAACACATAATGACAGATGTCAAAGGACCAAGTAAATCTATAATAAGGTGCTGCTTAAAAGAATCTTCATTGAAAAAAAATATACCCAGTTTCAGTTCCCCCAATTTAGAGGCAGTATCTTTCCCCAACAAAGCTGGCCCCCTACCCTGCATGAAATAAAAATCTGATTCTATATTTACATTACTGACCTTAAGGGAAACACGAGTAGTAAATTTACTTAACAAATTCAGTGGTTTTTCAGACCAATATGCAAATAATCTTTTGTCAGTTTTTTCAGACACACACTTTATCTTATTACTTTTGAGTTTATTCAGCATTTCACTATCTATAATATTTACAGCCACTGTAAATTATAACCCCAATTTCATTTCCTTCTACTCGAATGCCTATCTTTTTATTGTTATTCTTATTGTCATTAACACTGAATGCATTTTCGTCCCAGTCCGACGACGGATCTACATAATTACAAATATTACCTCTGCCTTTACCGCGATGTCCGATTCGACCCACGTGATTTAGTCCTCAGTTCTGACACCAGTCAGCAAAATGTCCAACAATTTTACATTTGTTACACTTCTTGTCGCGTGCGAGACGTATCTGGTCTTTCGAAACATGACCTCTCCGGCCACAACTGAAACTAGTCTTAGTTGCCGCTGTGCTCTGTGACGTAATACCTGTCCCGTTACCAGCGCTGGTTTTACTTTTTACTTAATATAATTTTCCGCTTTTGGCTTTGTTTCCGCTAACTCTCCCTGCAACATGTGCTGTTCATTCCTCTCGAAATTTTTTGCTGTTGTCTGTAACTTTTCTATAGGAAAAAATTTGAATGTCTAACAATTTCCTTACTTAATCTTTTTGACACACATTTTTTTTAAGCACCTGGTCACGTAATTCATCATCTAAATTTGGAAAATTACACAAAAATTGTAATGTACTGATCTACAGTCTCATTGGACGCTTGTACCATTGACCTGAATGCCGTCCTTTCCACCGGTAGGTTAACACGTGGTTTGAAATGATCGTTCAAAATGGTGAGTGTAAAGTCATAAACAGTGTCAGTACTTCTGGCTTACGATCAATATTTGGCAATGAAAAAATAAACATCTTGCACATCAACACCTGCTGTATGCAGAAGACATGCTTTCTTTTGCTCTGGATCGGCTATGCCTCTCCCCGTCACAAAATGTGTAAATGATCGAACCCAACGGGTCCATCTCGAGGCAGTGTTATGCATTTCAATGTTTGGATTAAATGGTTTTAATGTCAAACCTCCTAATTTTACTGATGATGGTGCCTCCGCTTCATTCCCCATATTCGTGGAATTATCTTTTAATTTTCCTCGTCGCCGAATGAAGTATAACTTCTTTATAATGATAACAACATGATTAAACACAAGTATCGGTACATCTGCTTTAATGACTGAACCTCGTGTTCCACTCATGACGCCATATATTGATGACGTAGTTATTTCATCACATGATACATAGATGTACAAAAGAGTTATGTGCCCCTTGACCGTAATACACTACAATATTGTTTTGGACCAAGTGTCACGTGACTTTCATCACCACGGGACTGAATTTAAGGCACTTTTACTGCATATCTTAAGACAAATATAGTGAACTGCCTTAACTCATTTTTATGATAAAGTTAAAAGTTTTCTACTTAAATTTCATCTGAATTTTTGTTTAGGTATTTTGATCATAAACACGATTTTAGAATTTTATAAATTTATTTTATTTACTAAAAAAAGCCAGAAACATCGATGTTGTGACGATTGCACTGATAATCTGAGTGATCGTTAAAGCTTTTATGATTTATCAGACTTATTGCTGTAAAGCTTGTAAAAAATTATATGAAATAATTTTAAAAAAAAGTAAAATAATTAAGTCTAAAGATATATAAAGTTTTATATTCCAACTAATTGTTGCCTTTGTATGAGGGTCTCCACATTGATATCCGACTAAAATTACCAAAAATATTTATAAACTATTACATTTATTTGTTAAAATTATGTTATTTCAGACAGGTCAACTCAAAATACGACCCTTTGCCCGATCATTGTTGATATTTTGTTATGCCCAAAAATTAAAAGCCAGTCAGATGATTTTGGTCGATCTAAATTATCTTAAGTTTTATAGCTTTAAACATGCTATTCAACAAACTTAAAAAAAAACCAGAATACGATTAACCAATCAGTTAAAAACTGTAACAAATAACCATATAGCAGCCTTAAAACGTAAACTCAAAACCGATAAACCTTTCTTTAAGCCTTCTGGAAAAGACATTGTAAAATTTTGATGTAGTACAAAAAAAGGGAAGGAAACACAGCTTAGGACTCTGAAACTCATATATTTAAATCCCCATTTATGTTGACTGATGAGACAATATTTCAATCTATACAATTTAAATTAAACATTAATATACTATGTACAAATAGCAAATTATATAAGTGTATATTATTTGCAGGTCACCTTTGTACAATTTGTTTTGGAACCAAGGAGGTTGTACAGCATCTGTTTTACAAATGTGTTTATGTTTAAAATATATGGTATGGTTTATTAGATATGCTATATAATAAATAACAGAAAGGAATTGATAAAAATATTTAAACTTTCCTACTTTGCTTGAAAGACAAGCCCTTAAGTATAGTTGACTTGCGGTTGTAATAATGAAAAACGTTTATCATTTATTCTCTTGCAAATACAAAAATCCAATCAATTTCAAGAACAACTGACACTATCACATATTACAAAAATTAGAAATTTATTCACTTATATAACAGGCAAAACGAAACGAAAAATGTGAAAAGTTGAATTGTTTTATTAAAAGTAGACGGCGCTATATTACATTTTACAGTTGTTTTAAAAAACTACTTAAAACAACATATGCACTTGTAGAAAAGATCAAAATAAAAAAAAAAATTGAAAGAAGAAAAAATATTTAGGTCGATACTTTAATCCAAATCGGCAAAGAATGAACAAATCCGCGAAACGAGGTACTTGTTCGAAATGATGTTAAAAGGTGTAATTTGTTTTCCTCATTAAAAAAAGTGAGGAAGTTACAGTTATAATTGTTGACCATGGTGGCAACAGCAAATTTCAGAGAGAGAGAGAGAGAGAGAGAGAGAGAGAGAGAGAGAGAGAGAGAGAGAGAGAGAGAGAGAGAGAGAGAGTGTGTTGTGTGTGTCTGTGTGTGTGTGTGTGTCTGTGTGTGTGTGCTTACTACAAGCAATGTCCCTTCCTTTAATTATCTTGTATTCGTATGTTGACCATTTTGGATAACATCCTCGCCGCTCTAACTGATCGTAACATTGATCATGTTCTTTACAACACCTGTCATTATATGATTTTCAAAGTATTTATTACAATATAATCAATAGTAATGGGATACAGAATAGAATATGCCATTCATTTAGCACAAAACTAAACAAACATACACAATTTACAAAAATCGAAAGAAATAGATAAACATCATAACATGAATACACTGCATATTGAGACAAATAATATGCAATTCCTGACTTAGAAACCAACGTTTTCAAATAACTTTTTTTGTTTATGTCTTCTCACCTATCTACATCATCAAGGACATTTCCAAATCCACCAATTCCACACCAGCAACCATAGTCAATGTAATCTCTAGCATCTCTTCGTGTTTTCTTTGTAATCATTTTAGCAAATTGAAAGATGTCTCTTTTCTCACGTTCCTCTGCAAGCCCTGCGAAATAATCAAAACAACTTTCAGTAAAAGTGGTAACATTTATTTATTTATTTAGATTAAAATTGAATTAATCAATTAATTGGACATAGACTGGCATGTTTGTATTTCATTTATTATTATTCACGTTAAGGTGGATATGTTCGGAATTCAATTACCTTGAATTGTTTAACAGTAGTACAACGTATTGTCATCTACATCTAGTTTATTAGTTTTTTGTTCTTAATATTTTTAATCCATGAATAAAATAAATAGTATGTTTCATACTTTTTAAACTATTGAATGTCCCTAGAAGAAAACGATACAAAAATATTTGTAAGATCATTTACAGAATGATATAAGATACAGTTTGTATATTATACCATTATCTAAAAATGATAATCAGTTGTATTTGTAGCAAAATGTATTTATGAAGGCGGACTGCATGCTGATATATGTCATGCTTTCTGAACAAAAGTACTTGACAAAAGCTTAGTCGAGGGAAGTGAAATGGACTAATGGCGTTTAACGCCCAAGTCAACTGTCTGTCACTTATATCGAAGCGTTCGATGTCTAGATGGTTGAGGAAACCTGGGTGACCTGTGAAAACAACCAATCTTACCAAGACAAAATTGGGATTGGAACCTAACCAAAAAAATCTCAAACTGACAGCCAGGGCAAATATACTCTTGTTTTTAAACTTGCGTTAAGGAAATCCCTTTAACAAAGAGAAAAAATTACAAGTCTTGCCTCAAAAGTATCCCTTTTTTAAGTATATACCAAACAATGTATAACTTTTGATTTTACTAGATGATAGTGAAACCGATTTGAAAAAAATGATAAAATGAGTGTAAAATACTTACACATTGTCTATGCCATTTTATATCATTTATGCCTAAATACAAATATTAACAAGATTATCAAGTATTTTCACACCATTAAAAATATAAGGAACAAAAATAAGTGCACATTTCTACACAAGATTTTCCATATTTTTAACCAAACGTTTGATGGCTTATGTTTATGAGAGTAATTTATACTGCTTGATAGGTATGTTTTATATATTTTATGACATATACCAAAACTTGAAATAACTATGTAAAAGTCTCTATTTGCTTAAGATAATATTTTATAACTAAATAAGAAAATTTCATGACCATCGAATCATCGAAGATGACGACATCGACAAAAGCATGAGTGCTATTTCTTGGCTTCTGAAGCCAAGCGAAATCATGTTTGGTTTTAAAATCATTTAGTGATGGCCATGGGATATAGATAGTCAAAGATATACTATAAGGAAACAAAACAATATAGATAAAAACAATACTGAAAAAAACTGATTCATTTACCTTCTACGACGAAACAGGTAACAACCAAAAATACCAACACCTTCCTCATCTACAATATATATATATATATATATATATATATATATATATATATATATATATATATATATATATATATATATATATATATATATATCCGTTTGGTTTGTCATTTAAATTATTTAACTATTGTTTATTTAGCAAGTAACATAAGTTTTGGATAAAAATCGTATAAAGTTAAAAAAAATATTTCTTTAATAAATAAAAAATCATAAAAAAATTAAAATAATAACTCGAAGCGGAAAAATAAAGTAAAACTATTTTTGACTTGTTCGTGCTAAATGGATGACACTATACATGGCTGGTGTTTTTGTTAAGAGCTTGGCTATTTGAAACGCCAAGTGCACACAAGTCAGGACTAACATTAACATCTCTTAAGTACCATCAAAGAAAATAGGCATTCAATATTTTCAAATAAGTCAGGAAAAGCAAAATCAAGTCAAGAATATCATAAACAAGAAAGGTATATCAGCCAGGAGTATTATTCAACAAGTCCAGGGTACCATCAAATAAATCAAGAGTACCAATAAAGAAGTCAGAAATGTAATTGAATAAGAAAGAAACTCTTTGAAAAAGTCAAAAATATTTAACGTGCCTTTTAAACGCTTTTTAAACTACTTGTGTTCGATATCCATTGTTAAGATTTGAAAAATACTCGAACTTGTGGCTCTAAATAATATATATGTGGGTGCCACGGGTGATAATAACGCAATCTAAGGTTATAGCTTATATGTAGTTAATAACAACAACACAAATGGTGCCCCGATAAAAAAAACGGGTTGTTATATCAAATCAACGTCTTTTTTGTCTTATTAAAAAGATAAGGGTATCCTGTACTACCTGATATGAATTTTCTGTCATGATACATTATTTCCCATTTTGTTGGGGGGGGGGGGGGGGTTTTACGAATAAACGGTTTTAAAATTCATTTGTTTATGCAAGGGCTTATCACTATTTATTATAAAAAAAGAATGGAAAACAAATAATAACAAAAAACAAACCTACAACAATGATCTTTAATTGCTTTCGTGCCGAAATATTAAGACAAAATTTATGAAAAAATTCTAAAAAACAGCACGAGACCAGTATGAAGATTGAAAAATAATATTCACTATTAAGTGAGTAAAAATTCATTCACCTTTTAAACGCATAAAAGTTCATGAAAACCGAAAAATATATTGAAAGGTCGTCTACGAATTATTTGCTTTAAAAAATGCGTTAAATAATTGTTTTTATTCAGATTCTAATGTCATTAACTATTAATGGTGAAAATAGACAACTAACTTAATTTAACAAAAATAGGTAAAAAATATAAAATTTTTTTTTTGTATTTCTATTCTATGCTCGAGTTGTCTGGACCGATAAATATTAAGTACTTTTTAACGCATGATGTGAATCCAAATAAAAATAAATGGGATTTTCAGGTTTTAAAATGTATTTATGTGACTACTGCTAAATCAAGAACGAATTTTAATCATCTTTTTTTCACCGCAAAATATCTTGCAATGGAGGATCTAAAAGGTTTATAAAATGCAGGATTTTATTAGAAATTAATAAATAAGTGATTTTTTTTTCATCATGAAGTCACATATCTAGATGCATTGAACAAAAATCCTGTCTAATATCAAGAAATGTTGAACCTTACTTATATTTCTAACACTGTTAAATGAGTTATCAAAACAAAATTAGCATACTTACGTTTGTTGATCTTTCAGAAATAACATGAATTGTACTTGATGTATTCCCTTATATACCTAGTCGAGCCGCTTTTTCCATTATGTAACAATTCTCGGATATCAGGAACCATTTTTATCCCTATAGAACAGGATCTTCCCTTTTTGCCACAATAGGTAAGTATAACTGACATTCCAGATGTTGTAGATATAGCAGTAGTAAATTTTCCTGATCCGTAAGGATTTTAATGATAAATCGATAATATACGATTTAAAAAAATCAATTGTGTTTTCAAGATGTATATGTAAAAATGTCATAAATGAATATATAACCGAGTGATGCTGAGCCTAACATCTGGCCAAATACGGGCGTGGACAAAACTGTTTTACGACATGCTTTACCAACTGAATACGTACTACGATTGTACATGTTTATAAACACCGAAATAAGGCGGACAACCCGGGTACATTTTGTTATAATGTATGTAAAACGTTGCGAAATACCGGTCACCTTGGTATCATATAGTGTGTGTGTGTGTGTGTGTGTGTGTGTGTGTGTGTGTGTGTGTGAGAGAGAGAGAGAGAGAGAGAGAGAGAGAGAGAGAGAGAGAGAGAGAGAGAGAGACGCACCTGAATTCTATTTTAACTGAATAACGCTTAGTTTGATCTAATAGCCTTGTTTAATTATTTTTAGTTTCTGTTTTATTAACAGTATCTTCCTAACAGAAAAAATATAATTAATTATATAGCTTTTGTTGTAATTGTCATAATTGTTCAATTGTTTGACATATTATTTACTCGTTAATTGATTTAAGAGTCCAGCTATTTTAAACTTTTTAAAATTGTTCAAATTCTCTGGAAAATTGTAACAACATCATTAAGATCTTTTATTCTACATAAATTTTCTTTAAAAATTCTAACCAACCAAACAAAAAATTTATTTCTGTGATTTTGTTTCTCTTTTTTAGGTGAAAACTATTTCAACTTTTTGGCTTATGTTTTTTATCTATTAAACATTTCGGCCCTTAGTGTCACTGAAGAGGAATGATTTTCCGAAATGTGCACATATGGCACATCAAAATTTAGCAGGTATTTGTTATATATTTAATCTTGCATCATTTTTCTTTATTTAATGTTTTGTCAATTAATCTTTTCGTGATTAACACCTTTCAATTTTTAAACAATGAAACTATACTCCGTTATACTCGTTTATCCGATCTTTCCCAGTAGATATAATTTCCTTCGGTGCTGATAAGTACGTTGATTGAAAAACAAAACCCGTTAAAAATTAAATATAAATTTTTATATCTTATAACAGTTGTTTATGTCAATGTGATGAAAATATATATGTGAATGTGTAAATGTAATTCAGTAAGTAGGATGCTAACCATATATATATATATATATTGACAATTAGATACAGGTGCATGTTTATATATATTTTTTTGCGTTTCGATTTCCACTTTTCTGCTAGAACATATGAGTAGATACATTTTACGATACCGATTCATTTTTACCAGAATGCTAATGGCCCTCTAATAACAAAAACAAAAATACTATAAATTATAGAAAAATATATTCGTATCTTTGTTCAGTGTCCGCACATGGTACCGGAAGCTTTTAATATGCTTTGATCATTCACCTCCGTTTTGTAAATTCCGATAAAAGGGGTAAATATCTTCGTATAACACAGTTTAATTAAAACAATTAAATATTCTATGCAAAAAAAATTAAATTCAAAAAACAATTTTGTTTATTACTTGTAATAATTTATCCATATAAACTATATAGAAGTATATTCGTCGCATAATTTTAGACATAATTCTTTCAGATAAAATCTCCGAGTGTAGCATAATATAATTACATGTAAATAAGTTTTCAGGGGCCTATAGCTTAATTTTTCACATGTTATTCAGTGTTTCTTATGTGACAAATTTTAAAATGAATGAAATGTCATCAAACTAAAGCATACTAGTTTTAAACTATCGATTTCATAATGATAGTGTCATCAAAATAAAGCATACTAGTTTTAGACTATCGATTTTATAATGATGTATTGATGCTAATGTTTTTAATTTGTGATTAGTATTGATTTAAATAATCGAGCTTTTAACAACTTACCCCAAATGTAATTCACAAGTAATAATACACACACACACACACACACACACACACACACACACTATATATATATATATATATATATATATATATATATATATATATATATATATATATATATATATATATATATATATATATATATATATATATATGTCACTGTTTAAATATCAGCAGATACGAAACATTAAAGTTCTTTGGTATATATTATACATTTTCGTTAATGTAGTTTTATTTCCATTTTGCCTTTGACGAGATACGAATCGGTATTCTCTATAGTATTACGGAATAAAAACATCTCTGAAAACAGTGTATTGTGTAAAACATTGCTTAGGAACTTGGTTTTCTTTACTGAAAAAAACTTTAAGCATTATGTTAATATCAAATACTCAACTGGTTAAAAAGATTATTATTTTGTATTTATTTTGTTCTTCAGAGTTAATTTCGATATTCTTAACACGAATAACATGGTCGATCTTCTACCATATTTGTTGAAACGAACATTCAAAGATTTGTCGTTTTAAATATTTCTGCCAGACACGCATGGTTTCTTAAATAGATGCTATTGTAGTGGCTGTAGCATTTAGTTTGAAAAACTCTGGTATTGAATCGAGCCCAAATATTGGTGAAGCCCATGTATTCATGGCCAAAGCTAAACCCAAGAGTGCTATGATATTCATCATTATTCCTGTTAATGCCTGAAATGAAATAAGAGCTATACATAAAAATAATTTTATAAAAACAAATTACGAAACAATATAGCTTTTTCAAACAAAGTAACCATAAGCTTGTATCTATAAGACTATACTAATACTTTATTGATGGTTATTAAGACTAATGCGCATTTAACTTTAAGATAGGCGCGTATTTAATTTTGAACTGGTATAAACTAAATGGACAAAAAATACTGAAAATACTAACATTGTTTGGTTCATTATGCCATCGCCTTATAAAAAACTGCATCACTGTATTTCAGAAAAGTAAGTATTTAGAGTCAATAATCGATCAACGTTAAAGTCTCTATTTTCATTGTAGGACTTTAACTTAGCGACAAGAGGCATTATAATTCATTAAACGGATACTGACGTTATTATACTTTTCAATTTGCCATGTGCTACTTTTGAATTTTTAAACATATAACAATTCAAAAGTAGCACATGACAAATAATGAAAATTTATTAAACAAATAAAATAATATATTTAGTAGCATCGTGCTAATCAGTGGAAATGTCAAACACTTTTCAGTAATGCTAACGACAACTATATAGATCCAGGTTTGAAGAAATAAATATTTATTTTTTCTGAAATATTGTAGCGTATAGATCATGTGAAATTGTTGTAAATGTTCAATTATCATGTTCAAACAATATTGCTAGTTGCTTATTATTGTAACTCACGAAAAATAAACGTAAATTATTATTGGTCAATTTCTAATCACGTGGTATGAAACAATTCACAATGTTTGAAGCAGCGGTCAACATTGCCATGAGATATCGCAATGTTTACCGCTGGGCACGGAAACGTATGACTGTCCATCACGGAAACTACTGAATAATCTTAACTAAGATTACGTAAACTATAGATCAGTAACTTCAACATTCTTTATCAAATGCAATTTAACGCATTTTAAACAGGCTTTGTCGGAATAAAAGCTAAAAGAAATCTTTTTTTGTTAGGTATAATAAAGTAAATAGTGCCCTTGGTTGAGGGAAATATGGGGGATTATCTCCCCTTGTGAACTTGTGAACCCTGTCGGCTCGGGAGATAATGTTCCCTCGGGGAGGGATCCTCAATATTTCCCTCAACCAAGGGTACTATTTATATAATGTTTCTGTATATATAACTATTTATCTTACCATATCTGGAATTCGAATGTACCCGGTAGCAAAGACGATAGCATTTGGAGGGGTTGCCACAGGTAACATAAATGCAAACGAGCAAGATATTGTCGCTGATATCATTAGGTACAATGGATGACTTCCTATAGCAATTGCCTATACAAAATAAATGATTAAAATAAAAGCATTAAAATGTACGACGGTGAAAAATTTTTCGAAATCAATTCTGTACCATAGCAGACAAGTTTAAACCCCAATGGAAAAGTTTATAAGTCTGAATGTATGTCATATATATGTGGGAAAGCATTCAAACAATAATTTAAAAAACAATTGTGAAATATTTTGACAACTGATGTCTTATATTCAAAGTAATCTTCTCATATTGTCATTTTAGTGCAACTGCGCATTCCTAATGTTTCAACATATTTCAAAACATATACATGTGTACATGTTTAAATGAAATTAAAATATATCCCCTTATTAAACTGTTCTTAAAATATAAATGTACTTTTAAGTGAAATATTTAAAAAAAAATGTAGTTGTAAATCTGTTGTTAAATAAATATACTGACTTCCTTTATATAATAATTTGTAACATATACTAATAGGAGAAAAGTGATTTATGGAAATCACAAAAAAAATCTTTAAAATTATAAACCATGATGAATGTTATATCTGTAAATAATAAGAAAGTTATTAAGCTACAATCATTAATCATGGCTGTATATATGTAAGAAAACAACTTTAAGAGATTATTATTACCAGATTAGCCATTATAGGCATCAATAAAGTAGCTGTTGCTGAGTTACTGGTAACTTCTGTAGCACCAGCTGCAATACAACTTAAAACAAAGTTCATTACCCAAGGTTCAAAATCTGAAAATACTTCCATCTTGTGTCCTACCCATTTTGACAAACCGGATTCCTGTAACAAAAATAATTTTAAAAGAAATTTTTAAAATGTATGATTAAGCAGTCATATTAAATATCGTGCGCCAAAAAGATTATAATCTCCGGTTTGATTGGAGATAACCATTAACTGATCACTACCACATTAATACAAATAATTGCACTATATAACGTTTGTACAATTAATTTAAAACAAAAGAAAGTTCTACAATAATTTATTATGCAACTGCTTGAAACTGTAAAGCAGATAAGTTAGTGAATGTAAATAAAAAATAATCATCCAGTAAACCATTTAGATACATCATTTTGAAGACGCTTAAATAGGAATTTTGTGCAGATGGTAAATGATATTAGTCACAACAATTTACTGAAAAAGTCATGTTTTTAGCTATATACTGGCTTTTTATATCCTTTTGTGCAGAAAATGTAATTTGGTTGATTTTTATGTGACGCAGTAAAACAAGTATAGCCGAATATTTGTGTAAATGACTGTTATTGAAAGACAGGTTAATTTTTGGCATTATAGTAACTAAATAAATTTCAAATTAACTCAGCCCTTCCTATGAGATACCTTCTATATTAAATTTTACTCATCAAATGTCATTCTTTCATCGATTAAAAGTTGCCGCCAATTACATTTATCTACTTTATACATGTTTTCAAGGTAAATATAGCGCATTCGGAAAATATTATATAATAGGTGCATCATTAAAACAGTGTAAAGTGAAGATATGGTTATTTAAGCAATGTCAAGAATTCATCAACTGGGGTGCTTAAACCAACACCGATATGTGGCAAGTAAACAACAAATTTTCTAACAATAGAATCTGCCCGAGTAAAGACCTAAATCTGTGTGGTGGGAGGCAATGTGGTAGATAATCGTACACGTTAGATCACTCTGCCATCAAACCGATTTTTAGCAATGACTCGGCTTATACAGTAGAGCTAACTAGGTTTTTACTATTACCACTGGAAATCTTTTAAAGAGTCCGGAAAATAAAAAAAATGTGTGTGTTTTTTGCCTTGATTAAATTGATTTTAAAACAAAATATATATTGAAATGCTTTAGTTAAAGCAGGAAATTTAAGCAAAAAGTTTTAACGATACATATATACATTATATACCAATACACTGCTTTCCTGTTTACTTTACCGTGCTAGCATGAGCCATTGCGAAACCTCCTCCAAGAAGGAGAACCACGCCCCACGGAACTTTCATTGCCGTTGTTTGCCAATTCAAAATTGGTGTATATTTTGGTTTTTCATATTTTCCGTCTTCTACAATTATACAGTAAAACGATTATTTATGACTAAAGTCTTGGCAATACTAAATGTATACTGAAGAATTATTGAATAATGTACGGTATATGACAAATGCAGATTTTTGTTACTTTTTTATATGAGGTTTCAAATCTATCTATATTTAGACAAAATTATAAATTTGAAGTTCCCAGAACCCGAGGCAAAAAATTCCTTTCTGGGATTCTCTGAAAATTTGCACACAACTTCCTTAGTATGTGCTTTGTTGAATAAAATTTTTAAAAAATGCTTGGTTTTCGTTTTCGGTAAAGTGTGTGAAACCTACCCCACTTTTCGACACTCTAATGCCCACTTCTAAATATCTCTGATTATTTATTTTTATGTTTATTATTAATTCAATTACTAAATGTAATGAAAACATATTTTATTTTCATGGTTTTAATCAATATTTTAATAAAAGACGTGCAATGAAGTGATATTCATAACATTAAAATACAATAGCATAAGTTATTATAGCAGTGTGAAAAAGTCTTCATTTCGTAAAATGTTTAGCACAAAAATCCGAATTTCATAAAATCTGTAAAAAAGGATTTCTTTTTCAAAAATTAAACAAAGGAGGTTTGTTTCATATTCTTCAAAATGGGATTTTTAAAAAATCATATGATTGGGTTCTTGTTTTCGAGATATGCGAAAGATTACCTCCCTTACCACCTTTTCAACTTTCTACTTAAAATTTCTAAGCACATAACGTCATGTTTAGTTTTTAATATTATCATTATTATTATTATTATTTTTAATTTTAACACTTACATTTTTTAAACTTTCCAAAGACTAGTCTAAATATAATAAAAATCCAAATACGTTTTTGAAGTTAAAAAAAATTCCGTACTTTAGTGTATTTTTCATGTGCAGAATTTAAATATTTTCAATTCAAATTTTGCACGTGACATATTTTTACTCCTTAAAGAACGAATTGCTATTCCGAAATTTGTCTCAACAGTTTTTTGGTTTTGAAATCCTACTCATTTGACACGCAGCATTAGTTTTTTCAATTTATTACGCGATTTGTTATGAATGAAAGCAATCTATTTCATAACTTCGACATTTTGCAAGCTTATTATGGTAAGCTTGAACACATATCGCTATTCTCTGTCAATTAACCCGGAGAACCGGGTGTGTATTCAGTATTGATCGGTAGGATCAGAAGTAAACTATATACCTAATTTTCTTTATTTTTGCACAAAAACAATAAAATTCGTTAAAGGCTATATTCAGAATGCATGTTGATATTTTATGAAACACCCAAAAAACTCTTTAAATTATCAAACCCTGTCTATGAGGCCCGAAAACTTAGCGAAAGATCATGTAGCATTGCCAATTTATTTGCTAAACTTAACGATAGTTTTAAAAAAAATTCACGATCTTAAATGATAAAAATGAATGAAATAACAGTAAATAATAACTTAAATCAGAACGACATTTAAATAATAGTATAACAATTGTAGACATGGCAAAAAAATTTGTAATTTTTTCCCCCATTTATTATTACTGTTCGGATAATTTGTCCTGTTAAACAGAGTCACTTCCCTTGTTGTCGGCATATATCTCAACCAAGGTCATCATGTATAATTTTTTTTCAATTTTTAATATATTTAGGAACGATCAATACCATATTGAGTTTTACAGCCTGTTATTTAACAATTGAACTGTTTTAAAATGATGTTCATTGTCAGTATGAAGACAACAACTTTGCAAGCAAACAGAATAACGCGCGTTAGCAAAGTTGTTGCCTTCATACTGACAATGAACACCATTCTAAAATAGTTCAATTGTTATATTTTCGTTTAATATTCTTTTAAAAAATTACTATGATTCATTTATTTTAAGAAAAAAAAATCCCATCTATAACACATGCACATCGGGGGAGTCCAGTAGACGCAACAGCTGAATTTGAGACCGAGTACGACAAATGGTTAATCCGCAATATTTTTAATGTGGGGTAACAACGGGGAGTTTTGGTTTGAAAAATTATAGTGTTATCAGGTATTTTGATGGTAATTTTTTTAGAATATTGGATATAAATAATATATATAAAAATTGAATATCAACGATAAATGTGTTGTTATTTTAGTCGAAAATCAGGTGCACCTGTGTGGCCCCATTTCAATTTGCAAAGAAGTTTGGAGTAAAAGATTGCTGGCTTAATGTCGGAAGTGAAATTTGTGAATCTTAAACGGGAAGGGGGGGGGTTGTAGCAGAGGGATAATTTTCAATGGCCAAGCATGTGGGTTTCGAATCTGTGATATGTGAGTAGACAGGGATTTACTGAGAGATTTTTTTTTGAATGTCGACATTGTTAGGTTGAGATTCACTCTAACATAATGTGCCGAGCTTCATACTCAGTATCATTCAAATGTAGACAGCAAACCAGTGAGAAGTATACTTATTCTTTACGCCTGGTGTGGTGCAAATATCTCTCAAAGTTTAGAAAATTATCGTTTTAAGGTTAGCAAGGAGTTGTGTAGCACTTAAACCATCTATTGTATCTCTTGTAAATTGATTAAACGCATGTAGATGATTTTTCAGTTTTCCGATCAACAAACACAGCATGTGAAACGGACAATTTTCACTGGATGTGGCATACATGCGTGAATGTAATTCCAATTGAAATTTACATCACTTGAAATTTACATCCCGCGAGACACAAAATTGATTGACAAGTTGTTCCGTTAAACATTGTATCAAAATAATAGGGTATATAGCAGCTTTAAATTTGTCGAGGTAGGAAGAATTTTTTAAAGATCCGATTGCTTAAGAATTTTTTTGTGGTTTGATGGTTTTGACTGATCTGTTGTTGTCTGTTCTTTCAACAGGCCATCAAAAGCATCGCTTTGTCTCTCACAATGTCAATATTACGGTGAATATCAGCCAGGTGCCTATATACGTTATCAAAATATTATTTTATTAATTTCTTTGATTTTACTTTGTAATATCTCGTAAATGTGTTTTTCAGTCTCGTCTCGAATGTAAACAAATGTGACGTGACTGTCATGTTTGTTCACCTACGATAATGTAGTTCCGGATTGTGTATTGCATTTTATATGTATTCATACACGGAGTGACAAAATATTTTGGCACTCATTGTTAGTAATAATTACAGCGGCTCTCAAGCTTGCATCTATGGGAATTTCACAAGGCAAATGAAATATTTTGATTTTAATTCTCCCCAGTTTATACGATGCCTTCTACAAAAAGCACATCAGCATTCACATGTATCGTAAAGGGGCTTGTGACTGTCGTTAAAACCAGTATCTCTCTAAAAATGTTGTCTTGTTAAATTCTACTTAAAAATTGATACCTGTTAATTTATTCCAGCAGAACACATTTGGTGGTTTGATGGGTAATATAAACAATAATACGGCGATGAAAATGGCGGCTGATGAATCGCGTATAAATGCATTGCTGAAAAATAAGTAAGTATATCACTGAAATACACAGTATAAATCAAATTTTGATTTACGGCAGGGTAGAAATACTAGTCTTAGGAACATAATAAGTCATTTTAATAGAGAGAATGTGTTATTTATTTATGTAAAGATTATTAAAACAGAGAACACTGTAAAAATTAATACTCAAACGCGTCCTTTTAAAAATCCAATTAACTGACGCATGGTTTTTACTGATCGAAAAACAATAGGTAAATAAATAATAACTCATTACAAACAGATGAACCAATTTTAGTTTAAACTTGCCCCGTTTTGTCTTGCGGAAAACCTCTACCCCATCCTCCAACACCCGGAATGTCACGGAAAACCCATAAGAATGCCAGGCAGATAAATAACAGGAATACTACTATCTCACCAAAACTAAAAATACAAGAAATGAAACCAGGGATAATATACATATTTCTGGCTAAAGCATTTTATTATTTTTTCGGAAAAAGAAACTTTCATATGAATCGAAGTTTAATATTAATGCACAATATAATTAACATTGTTCAATTAAACATTGTTAGCAAGATTTAATAATCAGTATGTTGAACGTTTTATTATTATTATTATTTATTTTCTTTTATTTTCGTTTTGGTTTTAGTATCATTTATTTTAATTTTTCACTTATTTTATTATTATTATTATTTTTGTTATTATTATTATTATTATTATTATTTGTCAATATTAAAACTTATGCATTAACGTATATGATGATTTTAATTAAATACACTTGCCTTATCTTTCCCAAGTTTTTATATTCTCTATTGATAATAAGTTTTATAGCTTGTTTCTTTACTGGATCTCCCTTTTTAAATACTCTGAATTAAATAAAAAGAAAAATGGTTCAAATTAGTCAGTTATATCTTATTTAATTAAGTCATTCTATTATTATTATAAAAGGATTCTTTCTACAAGGGAAAGAACTTTACCAAGAAGAGAATTTTTTAATTAGAGTATCCTTTTGAAAATAAAAGATGCTGGGATCTGTTAGCTAGCCTTTTGGACCACTTTAGAGGGTCCCCTTGACAATAAGAGGTGCTGAGATCTGTTAGCTAGCCTTTTGGTCAACTTTAGAGGGTCCTATTGACAATAAGAGGTGCTGGGATCTGTTAGCTAGCCTTTTGGACCACTTTAGAGGGTCCTCTTGTCTATGAGGGGTGCTGGGATCTGTTAGCTAGCCTTTTGGACCACTTTAGAGGGTCCTCTTGTCTATGAGGGGTGCTGGGATCTGTTAGCTAGCCTTTTCGACCACTTTAGAGGGTCCTATTGACAATAAGAGGTACTGGGATCTGTTAGCTAGCCTTTTCGACCACTTTAGAGGGTCCTATTGACAATAAGAGGTGCTGGGATCTGTAAGCTAGCCTTTTGGTCCACTTTAGAGGGTTCTATTGACAATAAGAGGTGCTGGGATCTGTTAGCTAGCCTTTTGGTCCACTTTAGAGGGTCCTATTGACAATAAGAAATGCTGGGATCTGTTAGCTAGCTTTTTCGACCAGAGACGCTAGGATCTGTTAGCTAGCCTTTTGGACCACTTTAGAGGGTCCTATTGACAATAAGAGGTACTGGGATCTGTAAGCTAGCCTTTTTGACCAGAAACGCTAGGATCTGTTTGCTAGCCTTTTGGACCACTTTAGAGGGTCCTATTGACAATGAGAAATGCTGGGATCTGTTAGCTAGCCTTATGGACCAATTTAGAGGGTCCTTTTGTCAATGATTGGTTCTGGCATTAGTGTTATTTAATTAAGTTTCCTAGACAGGATGAGTTATTGAAACTTTATAGAAACTTTTCTTGTCTATAACAAGTTGTATATATTAATTCATGTCTGAAATGTCAAGATAATCAATTTTTTATAATCTGGTTTAATGCATGTATATATAAATGTCTAATTATTCAGTCTACATTATCTAAAATTTCAACAAATACAAATCTGTTTTATTGATCTTAACAAGATCAGCGTGCTATGGCGTGATATCAATTCATCTTTGATTTCAGTTTAAGTTTATACTTGTTTTTGTACAAATGTACCTTTTCGTGTTGCTTTTCGTTCGTATTATTATTATTATTATTATTATTATTATTATTATTATTATTATAAGTAGTTATTTTATTATGAAAACATCGTATAATGCTTTATACCTCAACCCTAAGAAGACGATTTGTAACCATATCCATGATAAAATTAAGATCACTATAGACATTGGCAAAGCAAATCCCATCCATTTTGCGAACGAAATACCAGAATCAACAGTGCCGCCACTTTTTTCTGCATAAAGTCTAATTAAAAAGATGAAGAAGTTATAAATGATTTAGCACGTTAGTAAGACTTAACTATATACCTCAGTTATGACGTATCAAATATAACAACTTTATTTTACAACTCACATTTTAGGTTATGTATAGCAGCAACACATACAATTTAAGTAGTAATTACCTGTTACTCAATTTTCGATATCTTTAACGCATTTTAATAGTAAATATTCAATTAAAATTGTTTACCACTTACAATAAATTAAAGCTGTAATGATTATTTCCGTTGTCAAACAAAATATACATATAAATAATAAAAATATTCAAAATAAATTCTCGCATTTGGTTAGCTTGGAAGGGTATGTTGAATGTGCCGGTATACATAGTAGCAGTAAAGGGAAGCAACTCGTACATCGCGCTGGTAATTTATAGCGACATGGTTCGCAAATCACACAGACCATGAATCGAGTTTTTAAAAAGACAAGTGTCGTTTTGGCAGGCTGCGGGCAAAATATCTTCAACAGAGTAAGTGGGACCATATAATCTGTCAAATTCTTTTATAACATTAAAAATGCACTGGTCAACAAATATTTTTCTGTTTTAGTTCGTTGTCATTTAAAAGGAAAAACTTGAACAATTTGCACTTCTAAGCTAATAACAACAAAATAAAAGAAGCTTACTGGTTTGCCTGGCCCTGTAAAACAAGGTTTGGCGGAGTTCCAGTTAGCGTTGAAATCCCACCGATGTTAGCTGCATAACATACACACAGTGCAAATCCCTTGCTCATACGAGACACCTTCGGTTTTGATGGTTCTCTGTAAAAATGCATTTACATATTAAAACAGTAAGTGAAATAATTAGCAGATTATGGTTATATAGTCAGAGAAAGACGTTTAAATATTAAAACGATTAAATTTGCTTACTAGAGTTTAGTTGTTTTTTACTTTTAGAGCTTGGATAAACCCTATTGGAATACATACGCTAATTATATTTAAAGAACTGGCTCCTGATCAGATTTAAAAAAAAAAAACAGTATACAAAACCACATAACTTCATAAAATACAGTTTTTAATTTTCAAATACACTTGATCATAAATGCAGTTGATAAAATGGTTTTTTTTATTTTCTAACTAAAAGTAATGTTATTTCATTATCAAAAACACTATTATATGCAAAAAGAATTAACTTAGCAAATTTGTTTTTGTCATCGCTTGAAAATTAAAGACTATTATAATAGGATCTTAATTATAGCCTATCTTAATTCTTGTAATTTATTTTAAAAAAAAGAAAAGGTTTGTTCCCTCATGCAAAGCATTCCTTAGCTGGATTTGGATTCAAATAATTTTGGAATTTTAGATTCATTAATTTTCAACTATTTGGCTTATGTTTTTTATCTATCAAACTTTTCGGCCCCTTGTGTCACTGATAAGGAATGATTTTCCGAAATGTGCACATGTGGCAAATCAAAATTTAGCAGGTATTCGTATCATATATTTAAATAAAATTTGAATAAAATCTAACAAAAGATTACTTACTCATTTGTAGTGTTTTCATTGATGGATATTTCTGTTTCACTTGTAATTTCTTTCTTGACGTCTTGGTCTTTCATATCAATATCTCCATTTGTGTTTTTTATATTTGGCATGTAAAATGTTCCGTCCCCGGTTTTTTTGTCTACAAGTCGACAAACGTATAAATCAGATTGAACCAAAAAATAATTTAAAATGAAATTTACAAATATTAAAAAATTAAATAAATAGTGTACTTCTTTTCTGCACCGACGATTTGTAAATCATTATATTTTCTCTTGATATCAAGAGACTTTTTCTGCTATTAAAACAATAACATTTGTTTTTACCTTTTACAAAAAAAGAAGTTTCGTCCAAATTTTGTATTAGGGTTTCGGATAAAAATAACTGATAAATAAAACTGCAGAAAATCAAGGAATTTCTTTCTTCCTTTTCAAATAATTATAACTGAAAGCCTCGATATAAGTGAAAACGTTCAGTGAAGGATGTTAAAATAAAACCAGGTGTTTGATTAATTGTTTGGTTTCTTTACAGCCAAATGTAATTTAATTTTTTTTTATGAAAATGTTAATACTGTGTATGTATTCATGTATTTTACAAAACTGGATATCATAGAGTAAATATTTGAGCTTAAGAGAGAGAGAGAGAGAGAGAGAGAGAGAGAGAGAGAGAGAGAGAGAATGAGAGAGAGATCAGCCTGCTGCGCTTCTAACTGTTTCCACTTTCCACTCTCTGACTAGGAATAATCAGAATTAGCGACAAGAAACAAATTAACGAGCTTTATTGACAATTTCGACTGTAAAATTAAGTATAAAAATAGACATCTCACCGTTATATTCCATCTTTGTGACTTGCTCATTGATAGCTAATATAATAGGTAACATCATTGAAGTCGTTGCTGTATTACTGATCCACATTGACAAAAACCATGTTGGTAACATCAACCCCAACATTAACCTTTATAGAAATCAAAACAGGAAAGGTTGTACAGATCTGATAAAGAAATTTGCAGCATAACTATCTACCTTGGAACAGCAAACGCAAACGAGAACAGAACACAAAGCACTTATAACAAAAAGGCCAAACATGGAAAGGCAGACACATAATTGGAACACGATTGATTATAAAATGTCCGACTAGGACGGGCATTCAAAGAAATGTGAAATTGTGTCTTAAGTAAGTGTAAGAGAAAACCCAGCCATCCCATTTATTTTTTGCAAACAGAAGTATAGAAATACGCACATTTTAAATAATAAAGTTAACCTTATTTTATCAAAAAATGAACCAACAATCCTTATATTCAACGTGATATAAATACATTTTATTTAAACATCATTATTTTTAACAAAACGCGAGTATAAGTTTGATTATATACTACAATTTCTATTCAAATAAAGAATGGAGTGGAAGTAACGGTGTTTTACGCCCCAGTCAAGAATCTTTCACGAATGGTGGAGGAAACCGGAGTGCCCGGGGAAAACCACCGACCTTCGGCAGGCGAACTGACAAACTTCCTTACACTAGGATCTGTCCCGAGTTGGGACCAAGGCGGAGAGAGGCACTGTGATCCATTAGCACGCGCTTTAGACCACTCGGCCACCTAGGCCCCTCCAATAAAAAGCTAGTTTAGAAAGAAGGGATAGTAAACAGGACCGACCATCCTCTGTAGATTTTTATGACTATTTCTTCCATCGTTATCATATAACAAGACAAGAGCCTGTTACAATTTGGTTTTAGAGGTTGTTTTTATAGTCTATAACATTTTCATCATTCATTTTATATCGAAGTGTTTTTCATAAAGTTCGTGCAGGAGGCCTTCAAATTACTATATTTACAATGAAACGAAGGTCAATATAAAGTACGCTGTGTAAATGATAGGTTCGAGTTATAAACCCATGATTGCTATCTGTCTAATTGATTACGTTTATATATTCACTCCCCATGGAATCTTAAAACAATGCTTAAATCATGTAATGAGTACAATTTAGAAACAGAAATTACTTTGTATCATGTACGATTAAGCATAATTCGTTTCTTTAATCACTTATAGAGAATTTAGAACCGACTATTGCTTATTATGTGTAAAAATAATTTCTTGAAAATGAAAAAACAAACTATTAATAACTGATACAAACTTTTGAAACAGACTATTAATTATTTTTACATGTTAGGTTGGGCACCAATCATTTTGATCACTCCTAGGGCAATTCTCTTGTGTAAGTTAACCTCTTCAACAGCCACGGCTACAATTAATCCACCAAGTAACAAAATAGTTGTATCCTTTAATACAGAACAAATCAAAACTTAATTGTAAAAAAATCATTTTTGACATTCTCCGACGCCCTATCATCGACTCGAACTATTCTTGACATTCTCTGACTCCGTACCTTCGACTCATTATTGATTTAAACAAATTGATATTCTCCAATGCCATAACATCGATTCGAATCATTTTTCACATACATTCCTTAAAGCCTTATCATCGACGCTAACTTTTTTCGATATTTTCCGACGCCGTATCATTCACTCAAAACATTCTCGACATTCTGCGACGCAGTATCGACGACTCAAACCATTATCAACATTTTCCGACACCGACGATAATGACCTAATTTCTGAATTCAAATACATAAGTTTTGAATTTTAAAAATATCCCCTTCTATCCCTAACATTTTGACTTTCACGAATTGTTAAATTAAATTTTCAGTTCTGTGTAAAATAGTTTGCATTTGAGATGTTAAATGCTAGTTACAGTATAGATGTATGCAGTAACATTCACTGTACGAATAATATACTTAATCTGTTAAGAATATAATAACTCGTGAATAATTTAGAGTAAATCTTTAAACAAGCAGAAAATCGTGAAAAAAGGCACAGAAAAGAAAATTTTAATAACATATGTTGACAAAAAACCCTGGGACTATTGTATAACTTGTTTTCGATAACATACACGAAGCTTTACAATTATTCCTTACGCTGTAAAGTAAATACATGTACGTTTGGTGTTAGACTGTTAATAAGAAAATACCACCTTTCTCTGTGTGACAAACAGGGTCAAGTACATCGTTCAGTGTCAATGCTACCTTTTTACAGAAACACGCAAAAATTATTTAAATAAGATTTAATACATTTGATTTAAACCTAAAATAAATTTAAACACAAAATAAGATATTTAATACACTGCCCTACATAAATAACTTTACAAATTTTAGGTTTTTATTACTAAGGTGATGATACTATTAAGTTTTATTACGTTTAAATGCTCAATAAGAAAAATTGGGAAGTTATGTCTTAATGATCTATATATATACATACATATATATATATATATATATATATATATATATATATATATATATATATATATATATATATATATATATAATTTTTTTTTTTTTGAAACTATATTCTCTGAAATTTTGGAAAATTTGTGGAAAAAATTAGAAAAATTATTCATTTCCAAAAAAGTCATTATTTTTGCAAACAAACGTCCAGCTCTTACAGGCAGATGTTTTAAACAATTGAGATTTGTGAAGATCTTTAGTCTGTGATGATAAAACCAGTTTCAAACATGTATAATAAGTTGTGTGTGTGTGTGTGTGTGTGTGTGTGTGTGTGTGTGTTCTTGTAATGTGTTGAGACAGCTTACTTATGACTGTTGTCTCGATCTGTTCAAAACTTAACGACTTCTTTCAAAAATGTTAAAAATAATTTGTAACATTATATCAATCGTCAAAATAGTCAGGAAATTTGATATCCTAAAAATATTCTCTTCTAATGACATTCAACATTTGACAGTAAATTAAGGATCGCGTAATTTTAAAAATGGTTGTATTTTTATCTGCGTTACGCCAAGTTATAAAGCGTTTTAGGTTTTATACTTTAATTAAAATTTTTAATTAAAAAATGTTTTAAAAATTAATATCCTTTCCCTTATATTCAGTGGTCAATCCTAGAATGGTGAAAAACAAGAGTACCCAGTGAAAACAACTTACTTTTTGGCAAACTATGTATCAAATATAACGCATACTTACATTTACATATTTTGAACATACTGTTCTCCCAGTTAAAACTCCTAACATTGGAAACAAAAATATCGGCATAAGAGCTGTAACAGGTATTGGTAGCGCTTCTGTCAGCCATAGGATAGCCATCACAATCACCACGTAGGCACATTTGAATTCCTGAAGTTAATACATATCAATAAAGCATTTCATTTTTTATTATTTGAAATAAAAGTACCATTGGAGCAGTTACGGTAGAGCTGTAATATCATTGGTTCTGCGTTAAGGGTTTTAGGGTTCGAGTCTCATTCGGATGATTTTGAATCATCTTTTGATGTTACTTTTCTTGAATATAGATGCTGTGCGCGATCTATATATCCGAATATTAGCAAATAAGTCAACTATTGCGTTTTATCCGCATAGAATAACAAACACAAAATGAATAAAGCACTTAGGGTTCAATAAATCAATTAAATAATATCCTATGTATAAAAATTTTTTGTTTGTTAAGACAGATTTATAACTATCATTCCTTACATAAATTTTAACCATTAGTTTTTACCGAGACTTATGATGTGTTAACAATCAACAAGCCTTCGCTCATCTTAAACGTAGTATCGCTTGACTTACTATAGATACACCACTTTTGAATGTCACTGGGTAATAACCTTCAATTATATTTCTTTAAAAGTAAGAACATGTTTACCTTTTACACTTTAAAAATGCCCAATATCCGATTTAAAGGGAGTGAAGTTGAATTATGGAATTTGTTTCACCTACAAGTAGTTCTGTTATGTCAAAGCTGTCAGTTCTAGAATGCTGAGAAAACAAGAGTGCCCAGAAACAACCACCTTATTTTGGCAAGCAAAAGGACAAACGTTTTTTTTTTAATTATCTGTCATAGTAGAATTTTAACTAAGGCTGAGAGTTATTTTCATCCGAAAACTCTAGCTGTAGATCATTTGGCCAATGAGCTTTCCCTGTCTTGTTTGAGGAATGTTTATCCAGTTCAGATGATGAAACTTTATTTGTGTAAACTTTCGTGTGACATTGTGTTAATGTTCTTTTCTTTATACAGTTATTTTATTGAATCGTCAGCAGGATGTCTATTGGATACACAAATTTAACCTCAAGATTTATCCATGTACTAATACACAGATGTAGCCAATTCCCTACTTGCAAATTTTGAAATTACTAACCCAGTCACAAGTTAGGCGAGGTCAAAGATCTATGATAGTCTATGGAAGACAGTGTACTGCAGTAGACAGTTACCCAAGCGTGTTCAAAATAAGATATTTAAATAATAAATGCATGCTATTTTTATACTTTTACTTTGGTGTTTACGTAACCTAAATAGAATTTAACTATTTCATAACACCGTTTACGAATAGATATCCAGCTATGACGGCACATGTAGGTGTAGAAGTTGAACATCCAAACCTTATTGCTACAAAACTCTCATCACTGGCAGATTTATCACATGGTTAAGTTGATGTTCCAGTTAAGTTATTTGATATTTACATGATTGTTAATCCGTAACACTTGTTGTGAACGTTATGAAAAATATTGTCGACGAATTTAAAGAAAAGGTCACTTAAAAGTTCCCTATATCCAATAGAAATTATAGTACTTGCATTACAAAAAAGCACACGATATATAAAAAGTTATATCAAAGTAAATTCTTTCATTTTCATTTTTACCAGTATCGTACTTACAGATTTCAATATTAAAGCAACATTCTTACTGTTTTATGCTGTACATCGATCATGCACTCAGATTAACGTATTTACACAAGTTTGTTATAGTTTAAACTGACATTCATACCCAATACAATGGTGTTTTTATTTTTCTATTGTTTTAAAACCAATATCTATCTTTTCTTTTATCTTGTATCAAAAAATAAAAACTAGCAAAGTCAAACGCGTTAACATCCACCTGGAAAGTAAGGCCGGGTGCTCTGAAAGAATACGCACATCCTGTCTAGCTAATTACATCCGTCATGGATGTAGATGTTTCTACGTGACATAGTTTCACCTGTATTTTATTGTCAATTTTCACCAGTAACTTTTTATTCAACTTTTTTATTTTCTTATTGATTCAGGTTTTACAATTTTCTTTTAAAAAAGTTTTAAAAATTTGTTTACAGGAAAACAAACCAAAAATTTTCAAGATAACGACCAAGCAGACATTTTATTAAGAGATCTTAACCCCATCAACTCCCCTTATTGCACAAGTCTCAGGCGACTAAAAAGTATAATATAAACACATTAATTTTAAAATAACTCTTAAGCCTTTAAAATTTAAAAGTTTATTTACACGGAAATTTTTTATATGGGAGAAGTAATGTAATTGAACGCATGTTAAAGGTATAAATGACTTACCACAGATCCCTCAATCAGTAACGGTATAGGTACAGTTACTGCTACAAGCACGATAACAATGGATCGTAAGACAAAGAGGTTTCTGAGAAACCATTTGCAGTCTCTCTTCTCATCACTAAATTCATATCCAGTCATTTCCATTTTTGTTCCTTATTCAAATACCGTCTCCTTGCTTAATTGTTTATAAATCATTTCATACAAAAACATTACCTGTTTCGATCACACTTAGGTGAACTTATAATTATGAATTGGGTGAAAGCTTAAGAGCACATTCATACGTGTGTGATTTAAATTTAAATTGAATTTATCTTTCTCTATAGCTTGGAAAACATTTATATCATACATTTAATAATTTGGGAAAGAAAATGCTTTAAAAATATAAATAGACTACAGCTTATCTCATATCCCTTACGAGATTATGCCATCTGATTCTTAATTCAAATGTGATGTGAGGTGATTTAAAAAATAAATAAATAAATAAATATGTAACAGGTAGTTGTTTTTTTTTTTTTTTTTTTTTTTTTTTTTTTTTTTTGACGTATTTAATTATAACCGAGAAAACTTTCTAGGGTTCACATGTTGCTTTATTAATGGTACATAATATGGTACAATATAATGCACAATACACAGGAAATGTACATGAACACCCTAAAATGAAACAAAACAATAAATAACCACATGTTCTAATATAATATTACATAATACCCCATACCCTATGATACATAACAGTTATATGCCTTTTATTATATATGATAGTTTAAAGTTTCAGGTATAATGGCCTATTAAATAGAGTATACACTGTATGGATATCTGACTCAGAATCTAAGGCATATATTATTAATTTAAAATATATTAAAATATGCAAACCATTTAATGAAATTAATAAAATCAGTAATTGAAATAGTATTTGACCATTCTTTAAAACAATCAATAAATATACCTTTAACTATAGTGATGATTTAACTTGAATCACAGTAATTCATGGACTTCTGCTAATAACTTAATTAAACTTAAAATATAAGAACCTTAATTAGCTTAACTAAATTAAATATTAAATAAAATACTATCTGCTACAACTAAATAAAATTATATCAATAAATATTAATCAAAATTAAAGGGTACCTGTAACGATTTTCAGTTTTGACATATTTTATTCGTCGTACTTAAATATGGCTGTAGCGAAAATTCCATAAAATTCCATTCTATAATAAGGTAGATATCGGTGATTTTCTAATACATCTCTAGAAATCCAAATCAACTTTCTATGATTATTTTACGGGAAAACTTATTAATGAAGAGGAACAAACATCCGTTTGACACGTACCGATAATTAAGATTATTATTAATCGCTTTGTTTATTAGACATATTCCTTAGATTTAGACCCACACCTGCAATTAACAGGATGTAACTTATAATTTGCAAAATTAATTTACAGTTTGATAAAGATATCTTACGACCTGTGATATACAATAATATATTTACAATTCGAGTAATGTAAAATAATTTTATTTGGTAAACGATATTTGTCATATACAGTATAAAAATTTCATTCCGGAAAAATTATTTCCTTTTTAAATTTTAAAAACTAAGAAAAAGACATTTTTCCTTAGTTTTCATGTCTTTAATAATAATAATAATAATAATAATAATAATAATAATAATAATAATAATAATAATAATAATAATTATTATTATTATTATTATTAAAAAAATATATAAATTTTAGTCAAAATTAAAAATTAAAAGTTGACGACCAGAGTAGTCTATTTAAAGCAACTCTATTGTTCTACTTACAGCATTTGATTTCATTAGATTTTAGTTTTCACTTTTCCTTGGGCATACATTTAGCTGTGATTTTTTGAAATTCTTTATTCTATATATACAAATCCATAAAATTATTATTATTATTATTATTATTATTATTATTATTATCTCGTTTTTTTTTAATGTGGTCTCATTCCAAAATTTGTGTCATTTCATTTTAAACATTTCTATATTTCGCGTAAAATAATCTGAGATGGTATCTTGGTTTTTTTTTCTTTTTAATTACCCCAGCATTAATTTGTCATCGGACAGTTGAAAAGAACTTTGTTACAAACTTTAAATTGTGTGAACATCTTCCAATTATCGAGAAATGTAATGCCGCCAGAGGCTACTTAAAAGTTTTCTACATCACGGTCATTTAATTTTAACTGTCATAAACATTGAACAAAATAACATAGGCGATTGAATTAAGTTTACGTATTGATTTTTAGCCGGTGCCACTGTCATGTGCTGATTTTGAATGCATTATTTTAATAGAAATTCAAAATCAGCACATGGCAACTTGAATGCATTATTTTCATAGAAATTCAAAATCAGCACATGACACCACAGTAAGTTCCATAATATTCATCCGGTAGTCGGTCCAGTCCGACTTGATATTTAATTCATTCTAAATTGTCGACGATAAAATTAATTTTTCGTGTATTTGAAAAGTTAAAACTAATCGCGTATTTTTTGTTATAATTATGCAACTTATCGCAATTCTCGAGTCTGTCCAGTCCGATTTAATAAAATAATTTATTTTTTTTTTTTAAAAAAAAAGTCAAAGATATAATCAATTTTCGTGTTATTGACAAGTTAACACTCGTCACGTATTTTTCAACAGCTATGCAACCACAACTGTTCTTGAGTAAGTCGGGACTCAAATAAATATGTTCATGAGATTCGTCCGTTTCTGGTTCAAATAAATACGGTTATACTCCAAATTCATCACTTATAGGATTGTCTACTGCTTCCCCAAATAATAACGAACTATTTGACATAATTTAAGGTATATTTCAAAGTCGTTACTTTCTTCTACATACTGTCGATATATCATCATTGTTACTACGGTCTATTATGTTAGATACTACTTCTAATACTGCAATGACGTCACACATTTAGGCGTTTCACTTTGCGATAAAGAGAAAGTTAAAAAATGTGGATTTCAAATGGCTATAACTTGTTATTTTGTCACCAATTTTGATGCGGTTTTCAATATTGTTATATTTAAATAATATTTAAGACAATTTTGATAAAAAAAATTTTTGGTTACAGGTACCCTTTAAGTTTATTGCTTTACGAAAATTTTTATTTACGGATGTATTCTCCTGAATCATGCACTTTGTTTGTACAATTTTAAAGAAGCTTAGCGGTTTTAGTTATCGGTTTGTCAGTTAACGAACTATGTAATTGTGGGGTTCTCTTTTCTTGTTCACTATACATTCACACATAATCAGGAAACTATATCGCTGAAGTAATCATGCGGGTTTGGTAAAAATTGTGACCCTTCGGCTCCGGAATTTGTACGGCTATATTATTCCGTTTTATTATAATTATAAGAGAATACGCAATAAAGAGCCAGTATTGTGCTTATGCTTCTTTTGACAACTACAGACATGCTACCGTGTTTAGTTAACCAAATTTTATTTTCAGTTTTTCTTACTTGTTCGATATAGTGAACCCCTGTTTCGTCACCAGTAACAATGTTTTCGAATTGTTTTTGATTGAATTAAAGAAACATTTTGAGCGATTGCTTAGCGTTTTGTACTCGTACTCGTTTTTGGTCGTCTGTCAATATATGCGGGATCCATCTGGCAGAAATCATTCGTACAAAATACACTTTAAAATAAAATGCATCCTAGACAGCGATTTTCCAACAGCTTTGGAAATATCTTGATTCGTCTATTTGCCATCACTATCAATTATTTCCCCGACTTTTGAGACATTTGCCTTGACTTTAACACGGGTCGGTCAGATTTCGCTGCACCTTTGACGTATTCTATCACATAAGATACCTTATCAGACCCATAAAATTCCCTTACTTCAATAAAAATCTGTATTACCGAATAGCTATGTTTTGTGCGAACTTTTGTATAAGCTCTTGTTTCTTCAATATTTTCAACCCGTTTTCAAACTATTTTTACAACAGTGGTCAACTACTGGCTCTATTGAAATGGCTATAATTTTAAAACTATATGGAGCTTAAGATGCGTGTTTATACTGTTGGAAAAGGAATTGACTAGAGCTATTTAATCAAATCTTCATTAACAAAATCATGCTAAGCGTTATTGCGCTGTGGCACAATACACATTTCATATCGAACAACCCTCGTATTTTACCAACAAGCGGAATGGGAACCGTATGTTTCAAATAATATCACCGATTGTTAAAAATCTTTAAATTCTCGTATATTATGGGAATTCCGGAAAATCGACCTCTGATATTTTTATTTGAGTGAAGGTACAGTCGATAGACGCGGTCCGTGAATGTGATTTTTTCCCGTGAATCAAGACCTTGCACCATTGTTTCAATCTTGTATTTTTTATTCTACGACATAACCAATTCGTAATTATGAGATATAAAGTCGTAATTACGACATATATTTTTTGTTAGTAGCACGTACCAGCTTCCGTACTCATCGAAATTATCTCTTTTGACAGTATTGAAAAAATGAGAATTTAACTTAATATACATTGACTTTATGCCAATATTTGTCGATGGAAATGTTAGTTTAGATGTTTCATCAAATAACTTTTAAAATGGGTCAAGGTCAAACTCAATTTTTTTTTTTTTTTTTTTTTTTTTTTTTTAAATATGCTAATTCAGTTTTTACTTTTTCGAATGCTTTGTCCCTACATCAATCGAGGGTCAAAACCTTATATGCAATTTAGCCTTCAATTGCTCTATCGTGCCTATTTTCAAATATAATTAAGATATGACTTGGAGTTTTGGTTTGATGTTTTATTTTACAAAAAGCGTAGAATTTCTTTATCCTAACAAAATGTTCATTTTTTTGTCATAGTGTTTTCAAGTTTCAATGTTCGTATAAAGTGCCAAATAGAGTCAAAGACAAATATCACGACCTAGCACTAAAGTTCATTAAAAACAAAAATAAAATTATGATCAACCAGCTGAGACCATAATAAAATAAGCTTTAATTTTTTATATTGAGTATATGTAAAAATTTGAATTTTTCAATGCCCTTCCAAATTCAGTCAAGGTCGAATGTCAAGGTTATGACCTATAGTTTTTTATCATTGTACTTTCGTTTCAAATTTCCTTTTAGGAAAAGTAAAGCAAATTTTGGTTTTTGAAATGTTATCTAATTTCTTGACTTGGACATTGAGACCTATTTGGTAATGATAAACTACTTGTTTATATTTTTAGAATTCACAATATAGTTAACAAAGGGTTATTTCAAAATGAATTAAAGGGGGCATATAATGTCTCAAGACGTTGTCTGGTTTCCACTAATCTTCACTGTATTTAAAGATTAGTGGAAATGGGTTTTTCAGTTTTTTTTCTTGTAATTTTCTTTACAGTGACTCCCTAGCCTTTCTGATGCACTGATCAAAGCGTGATTAGGTCTAGCGGATTTTTAGTACTTTCAGTACTTTGATTAATGTAAGTTAAAACGCGAACAATGAATTTTTGTTTTACCCGCTTGTTGGTCACTAGTTAATTTTGTATGGAACAAATGTTGTCAAAGCAACCTACATGTACAATACTATAAAAAGGGGAAAATTTGATTACATGTATTGCCTGTGCAGTTATTTCAATCGACAAATAGTCAGTTCCCTAACCGATTGCGTTATCTACTTTGTAATATTTTACACTTGTAGCAAATAATAAGTATGTCCCTATGGACAGGCTGTCCTTATCAACGTTACTAACTCTCTGTATATGACACCATAGGTTTTTTAGCAAGTTGTTCCGCTCACTAAAACTATCAAATAAATGAATGATTATCTATTTGAGAAATTCTGTCTTTATTGATTTTCTTTAATCCGTATAAATTAAAGTTTTATAAAACTATATTTATATTATTTAGTTTAAAATATTTCCTTTAAAAACCGGATTTCCGAAGATGCTCTACCTTTAATTGACCGTAATACGAGTAGATTATTCCTGATTTTAAAGAGCATCTCACCTGCGTATATTTAAAATTACACCAATCAGAATATATTTTTGTGCTGAATATACAATAACGAAAAGATAATCTAGTATACAAGATTTTAAAAGTAATTTTTAAGTCTACAATGATGTCATGTATTTGTGTAGAATATTATATTTAATGTACTATATCAGTTATTGACATCGATAGAAGACAAACAATGGTTTTTAAAAGGCGTTATCTGATACGGTTTACGCAGAAGACATATAAACGTTATTTTATGATTTTCTTTTAAAGAAGTTGTTTTTTAAATACACATAAAAACAGCTGCTCTCAATTTAAAATACCCAACCTCCTGTATTAGAATTTATCTGATATGTATTGACATTGAGCATAGAAAATATACAAGTAGAATCTAGTCTATCACTTGACCGAATCACATCTCATCTCGGTCCCTATATCTCGGTATCTTTTTGACAGCTTCTACCTGCCAATAAATAATGTTTTCTGTGTCCCAGCCTCTCATTAGCTTTTTCGGTCACACGTTAGTTTTTGATATCTCGAAGGATTAATTTTATTATTATTATTATTATTATTATTATTATTATTATTATTATTATTATTATTATTATTATAGCTGTTGCAGGTCAACTACAATTGTTATAATCACAAAATCCCCTACATACGGCATAACATATGGAATGTCTAACATTGCAACCATAATTTTCCAGTTGTTATATCGCTTGCTTTTAAATAACCAAAATTCCCAGTATTTCCTCGCTATCGCGTGATTAAAAAAGACATTATGATAAGTGACGAATATGTGATACTGAAATGTCTTAATCAAAATATGTATCCTGCTTTGTGTCTTGAATTGTTTTTCTTTAGGGTTTTGTTTATTTGTAAGTTGTTATTTTGGTTCTTGTTTCGTTTTGCTAAGATGATAATTAACGAAACAAGCACAGCTTCTTAATTTTTTAAGTGTCAAACTAAGCTACAGTCTGTTCACAGAAATAAAACATACTTGTGGTATATTTTCAGAATAATTCGAAAATTCATTATGACAGTATTTGGTTTTTTTTTCCACTTTATTAAATACAAAGTTTACTTTTTAGACACTTTATCAAGTAACAACTTTTATCATAGATTTTTAAAAAAATTTGAACTTTATGTACACTTTTGGAGGCATTGAGGGCTGTTATCGCATTTTCATGGAACGTCCTTTGACAATATGCATTTTATTTAACTTACCGTAGATTACTATAAAAGCCTGGTTTAGTTTTTCAGAGCTGAGAAATAAATTTTGTGACATTTTGCTGTTCATAAGATATGTTACCTCAGATTAGTTTTAAAACGATTTTTAAAAAATTCAAACAAGGGTATAGAATTTCTTTTGCGTACACTTATTTGCACTTATTTTCGCTGTTATCAGGTGAGTTCTCGTATCACCATGTATAATCTACTTTAAGACGTGTAGTAAAGCTATTCTGTTTTGTTTTTTTTCCTTGTGTCAGACGGATCATGAAATAAAGTCGCCTAGTACTAAAACACTTTTATAAAGTATCACGATAAATTGAGTTGTAAACACTGTTGTCTCGAATCAACTCAGCGTTGTCTTATATTTATTTTTGTCAGGGTTTAATATCAGAATCTCATTATTTATTTTTCGAAATCAAACCCAAGGGGTGAATTCGGACATTTAGACAATCACCCAGCTTTGTTTAATAAACATTATTGAAACTGTTTTTGCGTCTTTTTGCGCATATAAAAGTAATTTAAGAGCTATAAGGAATAATGTGTTTACTGTGAACACCTAAATATTATATGTATTGATAAAGAATTTAAACAAATTATATCCTACTTTTGATTTTTTATGAACTAATGCAATCAGTTTTGGTTGTCTTATCCTTTTTGTGACTTTTTTTTTATTTTTCTCAATTTAAATTAAATATGTAGTTTATAACACACTTGTTACTTTGAACATTTCACTGTTTTAATGTTAAAACTGCATCCATGCTTACCGATTGTATAACGTGTAACTCGAATTCCCTTCATTGGTGTCTGTTAAAGATCAAAAGTTTATTTACTACATTTATCGTTTATCATCATCATCATCACATTATTATTATTATTATTATTATTATTATTATTATTATTATTACTATTATTATTATTATTATATACTAATTAATGAATTATTTTTTATGGTGGTGTAAGTTTGTTTACAAAATGATTTGTACAATGCAATGAGAATGGCTGCTACGTGTTAATTATCTTGTTCAGCAAAAAATAATAATACTAATTATAAACCAACAACAACAACAACGGGACTATTACCTTTAATCAATCAAAATAGACGTTGGTTTCGATTACTTTCCGGGTATGAATCATGTTTCAAATTAAAGGATCTATATATACGAGATAAAATATAAACATGTTTATCTAACAAGCGGTTATCTTTCATCCACAGTAAACATGTAATGTTAATAATGTTAATAAGAAAGAATAAGGTGTCGCCAGTCAAAAAAGTTCGTTAACTGTTTCAAATAACAAATTTCAATTTCGTAGCACATTAAAACGGTTATTTTAATGATTTCTAGATCTGTATTTTAGTTTAACAACAAGAGTGGATCTAGGGAGGTGATGCTGTCTGCTGTTCGCCTTATCACTTATTAAATATATTTTAAATTAACCACATGATGCTCAGCTATTGTCTTTGTTGTAGATGGAATTGCATAATTAAGCAACGCCACGTTAATACGGGGAACCACAATTTGAAATGCAGTGCATCACGTGGTACTTTTGTATGAAATGAACTAACGCAGTCGGTAGCTGGCTGGTCAGATTATAATATCTAATCTAACCGATATCAATGCCCTGTTTTCTTTTATCTATTTATTACCTTTTTGATCATTAAATTTTAATTCAATAAATTCAGAACTAAACGCATTTTAACATACGCAGAGCCCTCTTAATTATCGCCTAACATTCTAGGGATGTATGCGCATTAGTGAATGTTGTGACGTCGATCAGGGACAATAAGCGTATAATATCATCACCATTTAAAACCTACCCAAACTGTTTATGATCAATTCATGTTGATTTAATTCATAAGGGACTATATAAAGAAAACAAGCATAGTTACCATATAAAGCATGAAGGATATACGGTAAAGTCATAGCTGAACGATTTAAGGTAATGTCAACACATTTGTTTGCATACTACACGAGTTTGTATACACTGTATTTCAAATGCACTATTTTATACATTTTATAATATTTCCTACAATGTGTAGAAGTTAAAATGGGACATGAATACAGGTTTTTCTTATTATCTGGTAAGCATAAGTAGGAAATTTAGAATGAGCATTAATTTTAACGAGATCTAAGCACATTTCAGTTTCAGAAAATAATATCAGTGCTCAGTTATTAACGATGCTTATTTAATGTAAACAGGTAAAAAACATATTTGACAAAAAGCAATTTTGACTGGTGATTAACTTGTTTGTTGAGAAGTTCAGAAAGAGCTACTAATCGAGTCGTTTTTGTGGCAGCGTATTTTTAGATAATTGTCGTCAAGTCTAATGAATTTAAATACAGTTGAGTATTGCTCACCTACTTGAGCCTATTTCTAAACCGAAAATTCATAATTATCTGCGTAAACCATAGAACAAAGATATTTTATTCTATTTTCTAAGATATGCCACTTAAACTAACACAGAGGTCAGAACTAGAACGTCCACTTTCTTAAGCAGGAAAATCATGGATTGAAGCCTATGTTTGATAAATATGATAGTGATGAGGTGCTAGGGTAAGAGATCAGACTATTGTCTGGTACAACTTATGTTTGTACGATGTGACTGGAGGAGTGTTATCTTTTCTGCGACTTACCTAATCTTGTAAGCGAGTGCATTAAGATTAAGGTGCTTGCTAGGCACTTGTACATTCGCATATTTAAGAACTTGGAGATTACAGATTGACATATTCGTTTCGTCGCTTAAAGCTGAAAAATTCAAATGATAAATTAAACATCATTTTCCATTACAATAAAAAAAACAACTTCGATGTTGTATTCAAAACGCTAATTAACTTTACCTTCAGGTCTTACTTGGTTGGCCACCTATTTGTATTAATTTTTTACCTTTGCGCAAAATATTACATTGTATATTTTATTATTAAAAAGATAAAAATGATAAGTTAAATATCTAATTTAAAGTTTACAAAAACAATAATTACAAAATAATAATAAAAAAAAAACAAATTCGAAAAAGGTATATAAAATTACGGCAGGAAATGCAACATTAACTAAATAAAATTTGATACAACTATATATGTCTTCTCTTGAATACAGCAACAACCAAGGAATGTTGAACCTTCAATCATACTGTTGTATATAATTACTTATCCAAAACACGCCTGTATGAGCATATGACACCCATGAAAGGTTACATCTGAAGCTATACGACAAACGTGATGACTTCAATTTTTCTATTGTCAACTTTCCGTTTCTTTGCAGTAATATCCCTGCTTCTCCTGCGTATGGTGTATATGTTTCACAGTTAATACGGTACGGTAGAGCTTGTTCCCACTATGGGAACTTTCTGCAACGAAGCAAATTACTTACAATTAACTTGTTGACACAAGGATATTGCAAGCCTAGGCTAATCAGGGCCCTTAAAAAGTTTTATGGCCGTCATCACAATATTGTTGATAAGTATGTAGTCACTGTATCCCAACTTATACTGGATATATTTGACTTACCATAGGTCTTTGTTCCTTTCATTCTCAAAATTGACTTACACGTGACGGGTGTAGCTAGCTAAACAGGAGGTGCTTACCCTTCCGGAGCACCCGGCCTCACTTCCTTGATGGAAGTTCACGTGTATCACCTATTTTGCCAGTTTGCAAAGTTTGTACTTTGTTTTTGGGATTGTGATATGGACAAGGACTGGTATGTTTGTTTTATTTATACTCCTGAGTCGGTATCTCTGCTGGTGGAAAGTTTTTTTCCCCGAGGATACCATTAGCTCAGTCGCATTTTTTCATGCAGAACAAACTGAATGTTACTAGAGAGCCTGAGACGTCGCGCTCTATAAAAAGGTCTCCTGCTGGTACTACGGGCACTAGACTAGCAGTTAATGATGGTGTCCCTAGGGTTATCCTTCAGGATGTCATGAAAACTTCCTATATTGCCAGTTCAGACCATCGTTACGTCTATAAAGATTCACAACAAAATTTTAAACAACTCAAAAACACAACTGTCAAGCTTACTGATATTTTTGACTATGATAATAATTTATCATACTGCACTGTTACTTCTTGCAATTCTAAAAATTGCAAAACCTGTAAAATTTTGATTACGGATACACATTTTACAAGCAATTTTACTTCTAAGGAGTACACTTTACGTAGCCACGATGATCTGAACTGTAAATCTTCCAATGTTGTATATGGAATAGAGTGTAATTTATGTGGACTCATATATGTGGGCGAAACCAAAGGCAGACTAAATGCACGAATGAATGGTCACCGGTTTGAAATAAATAATTATGGTAACCAACTTATTTACCAACACTTCAATCAACCGGACCATTCCGTGCTGTCTATGAAGGTTAGAATTTTGGAAAAAATATACCACCACACTAATAGTCCTATTTTAAGTACACCATTCCGATTACAACGGGAGAACTATTGGATTAGAGAACTAGGCACTGCATCACCATATGGATGCAATGATAAAATTGATAGAGTGGGAAACCTTTCTAGCCCAGGTTGTAAGAATGTTAATGTTTTACACCTGTTCAACAGAACTGCACGTAACAAAAGAAGTCATGGACATCGAAGTTACAATAAACCCAATATCCATGATGTTAGTTTTTCTAATCTTTTACCATTCATTCAGAAACCTCTCGGATTACACCATATTCGTACCAAACTGTACTCTTTGCCACTTTCCCGTCTAAATCAGTTACAAGAAGAATGCATATACAAAACTACTACAGATTTTAATACACCAGAGTTTAAACTTAACGCTATCATCATGGATATTGCATTTAAAAGGTTATTTAAACCCGCTCAGGAACACAATATACAGGACAACAACCGTCGCCAATTTCTTAAATTACATTATGCAAACAAAGGCATAGATGCTATTAATATTTCTAATATACTACTTAACAAAGTAGTACAATCTAAAGTCCCTACTTATTTCAAATATAACTCGCCACCTCTAATTTCCTACTCCTACAATAAACCTATTGCATCCAAAATTTTCAACTATAAACATACTTTGCAGTGCCTAAACTTTCATAACTTTACTCCACCTACCTGCTCTTGCTCAGCGTCCCCATATATTTATAAACCAGCTAGGCATGTAGTAACAGGTGATCTCAATATTATTGAGAATACTAAATTAAAATGTCTTCTTTCAAAAGGCCCTAAATACAGGGAGGCTCAACCTTTTACTTGAGGACAGAATTTCAAAATTATTATGGATTCTGTTGAAGAGTATGCTAGAGGTTGGGCTAAATTAGAAGACGTAGAGCTTGACACTTTATCCGACTGGATAAGGACAATTAGAAATTTTGTCAAGTCAAGAATTGCAAAACGTAATGGGTCTATGGGTACTAAACCTTCTTTAGTGCTCAGGGACCCTGAGGTTTCTGCGGTCCTTACTGACATACATAACAGGTATGTTGTTGTCCCTGCTGATAAAGCTTCTAATAACATTATTTTCGTTTGTAAGAAATTCTATGTTGAATGTCTTATTAAGGAGATTGGTTTAGATAGTATATCAGAGAATCCTACTTATACCAAAACTAATTTTACAAAAGATGAAGTTCTTTCCAATCATAGGGGAGTCCTTCAGTCTTTTGGTATCAATTTAAAACAGGAAGAACTTGACCTGCCTTACTTGTATTGGATTCCAAAACTTCACAAAAATCCATACAAGGAAAGATATATTGCAGGTTCCTCTAAATGTACTACTAAATCATTATCAGTAATTCTAACACAAATTTTGACAGTCGTCAAAGATGGCCTTCAGACTTATTCAGATAGAGTCTATTCTACATCTGGCATCAACCAAATGTGGATTCTCAAAAATTCTAAAGAACTACTAGACCATTTTGTCTCTAAAACTCTATCTTCGGTAAAAAGTATAAAAACTTTTGATTTTTCTACCCTTTACACCACTATCCCTCATGCTAAATTGAAAGAACGTCTAAAACAAATCATTCACTTTTCATTTTTTTACAAAAACGGTAAACCAAGATATAAATATCTAGTGCTCAACAGGGATTCTGGTTATTTTGTAAAACACCATACAGACTGCAAACAAAAATATACTGAAGATACCATCAACAAAATGTTAGAGTTTTTGATAGACAACATATTTGTTGTGTTTGGCAATATTATCTTTCAACAAACAATCGGTATACCAATGGGCACAAACTGTGCACCTTTACTTGCTGATTTGTTTCTTTATTCATATGAATCAGAATTTTTACAGAACCTTGTCAAATCTGGAAAAAAGACTGTCGCTAAATCATTCAACTACACATACAGATATATAGATGACGTTCTTTCTCTAAATAATCACAAATTTGGAGAATATGTGAATGTCATCTATCCAAGTGAGCTTGAAATAAAAGACACGACAGATTCTCCATGTTCTGCTTCATATTTGGACTTATACCTCAATTATGACACCCATGAAAGGTTACATCTGAAGCTATACGACAAACGTGATGACTTCAATTTTTCTATTGTCAACTTTCCGTTTCTTTGCAGTAATATCCCTGCTTCTCCTGCGTATGGTGTATATGTTTCACAGTTAATACGGTACGGTAGAGCTTGTTCCCACTATGGGAACTTTCTGCAACGAAGCAAATTACTTACAATTAAATTGTTGACACAAGGATATTGCAAGCCTAGGCTAATCAGGGCCCTTAAAAAGTTTTATGGCCGTCATCACAATATTGTTGATAAGTATGTAGTCACTGTATCCCAACTTATACTGGATATATTTGACTTACCATAGGTCTTTGTTCCTTTCATTCTCAAAATTGACTTACACGTGACGGGTGTAGCTAGCTAAACAGGAGGTGCTTACCCTTCCGGAGCACCCGGCCTCACTTCCTTGATGGAAGTTCACGTGTATCACCTATTTTGCCAGTTTGCAAAGTTTTTACTTTGTTTTTGGGATTGTGATATGGACAAGGACTGGTATGTTTGTTTTATTTAAATAATTTTGAAATTATTTGCACAGTTAAAACTTTAGATGAAAATACCCCTCAAATATTTATAGGTTTGAGAATGATCTTATAAAGCAGCTAGTGATCGACATTAGAGATAAAATCCTAATATTTTTAAACAAACGTATTAAATGTTGATTTAGTATCAAGAAAATCAAAATAAATATGGGATAAATAATTTGTAAGCGAATTTAAAGACATAAAAACTTAATACTGGATTAATGAGAATCTTAAATTTTGTCGAATCGATTTTCAATTTTAAGTGCAAGATAAGAAAGTTCGAGGACAAATCTTATTTTTAACATGCGTCTTTGTTTTGAAACACGCAAACAGTTATAAAAATAGTTGTTAAATAGAACTTAACGCTTTAGAATAAAATCTGAAACAAAATCTGTTAATTTAAGCTTGCAAAAATTGTTTAATTCAATTTGTACTTATTGTGCAAGTGAATAAAACAACTTTAACATACATGTACATATTACGACTATTTGACGAATGTTTGTTTTGGCATAAAGGGATCCGTTGTTACCGTGTATAAAATGTGGCGTTATTTTATGTATACTGCTTTTGTACCTTCAATTTGTGATGTTCTATTTTAGATATATCATTGTTGATTGATAAAAGTCTTTGTTTTACATGAAAACATTTCGAATGATATATAGTTTTGATGAAAGTGGAATAGATTTCTCTCATTTAGTAATTTTTAAAAATTAGAAAAAGTTATTAAAACAAAAAGATCATGGATTTTTTTCTAAAAAAAAAAACAAAATGTACTTATCTTTTGATTTTTTCATTGACTAGAAATAAAAAATCATTTTTATTTAGACAAAAGTTATTTCATTAGTATACCTGAACGACTTAACTCTATAAGTACTTTGTTATACTTGGACGACTTAACTTAATAAGAATTTTGTTATACCTGGACGACTTAACTAAATAAGTACTTTCTTATAACTGGACGACTTATCTCTATAATACTTTGTAATAACTGCATGACTTTACTTAATAAGTACTTTCTTATACCTGGTCAACTTAACTTAATAAATACTTTGTTATATCTGGACGACTTAACTTAATAAGAATTTTTTGTAATACTTGGACTACTTAACTTTATAAGAACTTTGTTATACATGGACGACCAAACTTAATAAATACTTTGTTATGCCTGGACGACTTAACGAAATAAGTACTTTGTTATACCTGGACGACTTAACGAAATAAGTACTTTGTTATACCTGGACGACTTAACGAAATAAGTACTTTGTTATACCTGGACGACTAAACTCAATAAGTACTTTGTTATACCTGGACGACTTAACTTAATAAATACTTTGTTATACCTAGACGATTTATCTCTATAAGTACTTTGTTATAACTGCATGACTTAACTTAATAAGTACTTTGTTACACTTAAACGACTTAACTCAATAAGAATTGTGTTATACCTGGACAACTTAACTCTATAAGTACTTTGTTATACCTAGACGACTTAACCCTATTAATACTTTGTTATACTAGGACTACTTAACTTAATAAATACTTTGTTATACTTGGACGACTTTACTTACAAAGAATTGTGTTATACCTGGACAACTTAACTCTATAAGTACTTTGTTATACATGGACGACTTAACTAAATAAATACTTTGTTATACTTGGACGACTTTACTTACAAAGAATTGTGTTATACCTGGACAACTTAACTAAATAAATACTTTGTTTTACTTGGACGACTGAATTTAATAAGTACTTTGTTACACTTAAACGACTTAACTCAATAAGAATTGTGTTATACCTGGACAACTTAACTCTATAGGTACTTTGTTATACCTAGACGACTTAACTAAATAAGTACTTTGTTATACCTGGATGACTTAACTCAATAAGTTCTTTGTGATACTTGCATGACTTAACTCAATAAGTACTTTGTGATACCTGCATGACCTATCTCAATAAGTACTTTGTTATACCTGGGCGTCTTAAATAAGTAAGTACTTTGTTATACCTGCATGACATAACTCAATTATTTCTTTGTTATACCTGGACGACTTAACTTAATAAATACTTTATTATACCTGGATGACGTAAACCAATAAGTACTTTGTTATACTTGGACGACTTAACTTAATAAGAATTTTGTTATACCTGCATTACTTAACCCAATAAGTACTTTGTTATACTTGGACGACTTAACTCAATAAGTACTTTGTTATACCTAGACGACTTAACCCAATAAGTACTTTGTTATACCTGGACGACTTAACTAAATAAATACTTTGTTATACCTGGACGACTTAACTCAATAAGTACTTTGTTATACCTGGACGACTTAACGAAATAAGTACTTTGTTATACCTGGACGACTTAACGAAATAAGTACTTTGTTATACCTGGACGACTTAACTCAATAAGTACTTTGTTATACCTGGACGACTTAACTCAATAAGTACTTTGTTATACCTGGACGACTTAACTCAATAAGTACTTTGTTATACCTGGACGACTTAACTTAATAAGTACTTTGTTATACCTGGACGACGTAAATCAATAAGTACTTTGTTATACCTGGACGACTTAACTCAATAAGTACTTTGTCATATCTTTACGGGTTCATTCGCTGCATCAAATTTTGTGGTAGTGATATGTGGAAAAATCTATCTAGCTGATGCAAGACACAAGATTTTAATAGACAATTACTATTTGTTTCAATAGGACTATTTCGAAGGATCATCATGTGACCTTAGTAGTTGTTATTGTATAATTCTTACTTTTTCCTATTTTTTGTATTAATGCTCATATTGATCAGATTAATAAATCTGATCAATACATACAAAACCGCGTCATCCACAAGAAGCCAAAAACCTGACATGTTTATTTTTATTTTTGATATCTTTATATAATCAATTGCTTTTTCGCAGTTTAAACTGTTTAGCTTTTATTAATTATATAAAAATGAATTTGCGAAATTAAAGATTGAAGCCATAAGATAAGAGGTCAAATATGAAGGAAGAAAATGGAGACCTGGAAGATCGATCAGGTGTCATTGTTGAAGAAACCAAGTCTAGAGAAGATGTATTTATTAAAGTTGAAGATGTTCCAGAACCTCATATGTGTTTTATGTTCGGATTACAGGTATTAGAATCATATAGTTACGTTAAATGATTAAATGTTTTTTTTAAATTTATTTTTTAATTTATTTTATTTATTTATTTTTTAATTGAAAAATATTAACTTTGAACCATTCAATGCAACAAAAACCACGGACACAATAAGGTAACAACCAAAACAACTTAAACACGTACACAATAAAGTAGCCCCAAAACAACCAAAAACATGCACACTACAAGGTAACCACCAAAACAATTAAAACACGTACACAATAAAGTAGCTGCCAAAACAACCAAAAACATGCACACTTCAAGGTAACCACCAAAACAACTTAAACACGTACACAATAAAGTAGCCGCCAAAACAACCAAAAACATGCACACTACAAGGTAACCACCAAAACAACTAAAACACGTACACAATAAAGTAGCCGCCAAAACAACCAAAAACATGCACACTACAAGGTAACCACCAAAACAACTAAAACACGTACACAATAAAGTAGCCGCCAAAACAACCAACAACATGCACACTACAAGGTAACCACCAAAACAACTAAAACACGTACACAATAAAGTAGCCGCCAAAACAACCAAAAACATGCACACTACAAGGTAACCACCAAAACAACTAAAACACGTACAAAATAAAGTAGCCGCCAAAACAACCAAAAACATGCACACTACAAGGTAACCACTAAAACAACTAAAACACGTACACAATAAAGTAGCCGCCAAAACAACCAAAAACATGCACACTACAAGGTAACCACCAAAACAACTAAAACACGTACACAATAAAGTAGCCACCAAAACAACCAAAAACATGCACACTACAAGGTAACCAATAAAACAACTAAAACACGTACACAAAAAAGTAGCCGCCAAAACAACCAAAAACATGCACACTACAAGGTAACCACTAAAACAACTAAAACACGTAAATAATAAAGTAGCCGCCAAAACAACCAAAAACATGCACACTCGCGGTAACCACTAAAACAACTAAAACTCTTACACCATAAAATAGCCGCCAAAACAACCAAAAACATGCACACTACAAGGTAACCACCAAAACAACTAAAACACGTGCACAATAAAATAGCCGCCAAAACAACCAAAAACATGCACACTACAAGGTAACCACCAAAACAACTAAAACACGTATACAATAAAGTAGCCGCCAAAACAACCAAAAACATGCACACTACAAGGTAACCACCAAAACAACTAAAACACGTACACAATAAGGTAACTGTTGAAACAACTTGCAACAAGCACACAAAAACCAAAACATGCACCCCAAACCCTATTTAATGACTATAAATGACTTTAAAAGTTAACTTTTGATTGTTTAAAAGAAAAATACCTAGTGTTTAACGCAAACAATATGAAGTAAAAATAAACCTCGGATATAAGTTCTTTGATGTATGTTTAGGTACAAAAAATAGACTGACTTAAGCAAATATATATTTATATATATCTCTCTATATATGTCTGGTATATGTTTTTAGTTTCGTACTAGTGTATCTAAACCTTTTGTTGTTTGTATTATTATGTGCTGCGTTTAGAATTTTTATAAAATGATACAAGTTAAAAATAGCTTAGTTGTTTTTGGATATTATAAAATACTCATTGGCCGTAAATGCAGCATCTTAATAAAGGAAAAAGAAATGAATATTAAAATCAGCTATACATAATTGCATATGTTCGGCCTCGACCTCTTTGATTTTAGTTTTAAAGGAACTAAAAAAGATATCCGTGTTTGTAAATGCCTGTTATATTTTTATTTAAGCAAGCTCTCATGTGCATTGGTAGCACATTGTCCATTCCATTTATTTTGGCAAATCTGATTTGTGCTAAAGATAGAAGTGACGTAACAGCAGAATTATTAAGTATAAGCATGTTTATGTGCGGTGTGGCAACATTGCTTCAGACAACATTCGGTGTAAGGTAGGTAATCAATATGTTTGTATCCGCTCTATATTACATATTTGGAATACACTGGTTCCTTAAATATACACTGTTTTGAAGGTTCTTAGGCAACTGTGGTTTGTAAATGTATACTTACTTGGATTTTAATGTACATTGTACAATTCAGTGATAAACAACAGGAGATCATTATTTGCTCATCTTTTTGGTGGTTAGTTACACGATTTTGCGATGCAATTATTTTTTTAAAAAAATGAAATAATTATTGATAATAATTGATCAAAGTTCCCTAAGAGTCCTAAAACATATACTCAAATAATTTCAGGTGAGTACTAATCGTGTAATAACTTAACACTAATTGAACTTTTGATTGAGTACTTGCAGAAATCAGGCAATACTCAAAAATCGGAAAAATTTACCACCCCGCCAAAATTACCCGTCATACGGTATTTTCTAATTCAAACGATCATGTGATCATGTGCTAGAGCAAGTAAAACATAAGTTAGAACTAAGTAACGGTATTTTACGTTCTTATCAGATTTATTACTTATACCTTAACATTCATTTTCCTGACGGAGGAGGAAAACGAATTATTGATCTATGGCAGGCACTTTCATGACCTAGGCGTGTCTATCAGAACCTTGGAAGGCGTGTGGATTTAAACTTGTACCCTAGCGCTTTAAACAATCTAGCCATCGTAAATAACAGAATATAGGCCATATAAATCACGTAAAAAGAACGTTTATAAAATTTACACCGATATATAAATGTACCTTTGACGGACTTTTAACATAATGAAAAAGCTTTTTCAATGCATTGCATTCAGCTAGAGTAACAGTTTTATTCTGCTTAAATTAATAAATAACATATATGACTTTGCTTTAACTTCGAATTATAAATTAAATATATATATATATATATATATATATATATATATATATATATATATATATATATATATATATATATTTAGATTAGGGATTGTCCAAGGTGGTTCGCATACATTTATACCTCCAATTGTTGCTATGATGTCATTGTCAAGATGGAAATGTCCTGAACAATCAGGTAGGTATTAACGTTTAATTAATAACTCGTGATTGATACAATAGTGAAATCTAATGGTGCAGCGCGCAAAGTGTTAATAATTTTGGATATTAAATCTCTCTCTCTCTCTCTCTCTCTCTCTCTCTCTCTCTCTCTCTCTTAAAATAATCAATTGCTTAATTTGACGTATTATTGATTTTAATACTTCAAGGTTCTAATACGGGGAATGCGACTGAAGAGTTTTTGGATGAATCATGGAAAGAGAGACTGAGAGAAGTAAGTTATTTTTATTATTATTATTATTATTATTATTATTATTATTATAAAATAAAACTAAAGTATTGAGTTTAAAATTTAAAACAAGGAACATTGTTTAATTTGTATTTTTGGAAACCACATTGTTACTTTGATATGATGCTTGCTGGAAATACTAAAACGGAATTTATCTTTAAGCAGTTATATAGAATATGAATTACATTTTTATCTATTTTTATTGATAGATACAAGGCAACATGATGTTGGCCTCTCTGACCCAGGTGATACTCGGTTGTACTGGACTGATGGGTTTTTTCCTGAAGTTCATTGGACCCTTAACCATAGCACCGACAATATCGCTGATTGGTCTTTCCCTTACAGGCGTAGCTACGATCTTTAATGAAGCACATTGGGGAATATCAATATTGTGAGACACGTTTATCTTACATTGTTATCAAACATTACACATTATAATCAATAAATGGTTGTTTTTTGAGTGAAGCCTCAAATATTGTATTAAGCTAAAAAATAAATTTGGCTGAAGTCTGATTGCTGATTTTTTGGGTTTTAAGGCAAAGTGCGTTTTAAGATTAATGACATTTTAATATCGAAGTTTGTAATTTGGCTTTTATATCATATCGATTTACCATGAAAATCACACAAGAAGCGAGTAGAATCATTACTTTAACCTTCCATTTATACTTGTATTGCATGGCTGTACCATATTCAGTTGCCTCTCTTGATGCGTAAGGAGGAAATTTCAATAACACAAACCTTTCAAACATTTTTGAGAACCTATTTTAAACGAAAAAAAGTTGATATTGACCACCAACAAAATCTTATAAATATGTCTTTAATTTTTATTTTTCTTAAAAATGAAACACTTGTTCTAATGAAAAAGGATGACTTATATAGGTTTTATCAATATTTCTATTATATTACAGAACACTTGCTTTGGTAGTAATCTTTTCGCAGTTTATTTTTTGGATACAGATCCCACTTCCAGCATTTTCATTAAAACAGAAATGTCATGTTACGAAGTATCCAATTTTCCAATTGTTACCGGTAAGATATAGCACCAAAATACGATATATATGTGTACAATTGCAACTACAGAAATTAACATTATGAAAAAAATGCTTAATTTATACTATTCAAAAGAAATTTTATTTTCAAAATAAATGATAATGTAAAGTTTTAACGTTCCTTTTGATTCATTATGTACCAAAAATTTATGTTTTAACCTATTATATCGGTCAAAACATGACATAAAAACTAATGGTAACACAACAGGCAATTTATAAAAAATAATTAAATAATCTTTTTATCAATACCATACCGAGATGCAAAGCTAATGACCTAAATTTTTTTGTATAAAATGGGCAAATTTATTTCCTTAAACGATTACGCCGATTACCATTACTTTCCAGAACTAGAATAATATCTAGCCGCATTTTTTCTTTACGCATGCGCAACTATTTAATTTTCTTTAATCAAAAACCATACATAAAACGGAGAACTATTTAAAGTCGGCGCAAAGCAGTATTTGATTGCTATTTTCTGTGTGTGTGTGTGTGTGTGTGTGTGTGTGTGTGTGTGTGTGTGTGTTTCATCCGTATAATTAAGTTTTTGTAGATTATTTTTCAATTAAAGGTGTTCTTAAAGTATCTAATGTGACATTTTTAAGTTAATCTGAAACTTCTAGGTCAGTTTAAGCAATATGTTATTGATAATGTTAAAAGACGAAGCAAATATAATATAATATACTCAATTAAAATCATATAAGACATTTGTTGTGTTGTAGGTGATGTTGAGTATATGTATAAGTTGGTTATTGTGTTTCATTCTGACACAGACTGATGTTTTACCGACTAATTCTACAGAAATAGCATACAAAGCCAGAACGGATTATCGACATGGTGTTGTAGACACTGCTCCATGGTTTTACTTTCCTTATCCATGTAAGTTAACATTTAATTGTAAGCCGTAAAGATTTTAAAAACAATTAAGTTCCTTAATTAATATCGTACAAGTTTACGTGATCAGTCCCCGCTTCGTCAACACATTCCCTTTACTTTTTAAAACTACAGGACAGACAATAAAACTTAGTCTATCTACATGTATGCAATAAGTTTTTTTTGTTTTTTTTTTTTTTTTTTTTTTTTTTTTTTTTTTTTTTTTTTTTTTTTGGGGGGGGGGGCGATTTGAATAAGGTCTTGATTCACAATGTCCAAAAAAGTTTTAAAATATTTTTTAACAGTATAGGCAACTTCTAATGTGATACTTTGTATTTTCTGATGAATCTGAAACTAAACATTTGTTCTTATCATCTTTAAATGTCGTCAAAATGCAATTTATGGAGCTTTTTTGACAACGTGATACAAAAACTTGTATTTTTAAAAGGACAAAGACTAGAATTAATATTTTTAAGTATGGTGTTTTTGCTACTAATTCGCTATTTTTAAAATAATCTTACTGGAAGTTTAAGCTTTTGAGGTATACCCACAAAAAGCAAGGAAATGGCTTCATTTTGTCTATATTTCCCTAAAAATAAAATCAAAATCAACTATGAGAATCATGATCCCATGTTTAAGATGTCACTAATATACATTATTTCATTTACAGCTAAATGTATTGTAGCACATATAAATGATAGACTAATGTTCAGAGTAATGACAAACCTATTCTTGGAGCGTTATGCTCCTAAATCACATAATAATGTAAAGATAATGTTAAAAGCGTTTCAATTGAAACATTTTTTAAAATCATTTATGACGAGGTAGATTTTTTAAAAAAAAAGAAAAAAAAAAAAAAAAAAAAAAAAAAAAAGATAATCATTACCTGTGTGTTTTGTTGTTTTGTTAAACCAATTATTCACTGCATATTTGTCAAATTCAAAATATTCTGACCTCGATTTTAAAACTACTGTATTGCTGAGTTAAATCGTTGTTTATATTTGAACTGTCCTCTTTCAAAACTATCGATATGATATTGCCGGCAATAAGCTTTTTCACTTTAACTCTCTTGTCTCAGCACTGGCAGCTGATGCTGCTAAAAACAATAATTCACTCTCTTACTCTTAGCACTGGCATTGTTCACTATTTTGCTAAATAATAAGATTTAGCTCCCTTTAATTGAAAACTGTAGAAATAATGTGTCCAAACGTTAACACTTTGAATTGATATAAGTGTGAATGTCAACAGCAGTATTTAAATTAAATTATAATATTTGAGCCAGTCATTTAAATAGGTTTTTATACCAATTTGATTTTTTGATCTGTTAAGTGTTAAACTTTAGAAACAGCAACACAACCATATTTTAAATATGCCTTATAATTAATGTTTATGTTTTATGCATGTATAATTTTGTGAAACATTTATCTTAGAATTACACTTTTCACAAACAGTGTTTATGTCGCTTGCAATTCCTTTTATTAATTATATGAATTAAAAAAATCTCAGGAAACTTATTTCCCACCAAGATAGTAATGATTGTTATAAAAATAACATTTTCGATTCTTTTAAATGTTCGGTATTTCTTTTGAATGCATTATTTTTTAAATTCATGATAGTGACACGCTTTTAATCAAGTATCGTCTGTCATACGATACTTTACACTGTCTGAGAAACTTTGAATCATGTTTGACTACCAATTGACTTCTAAAATTAATGATAAATGTAAAATAATAAAAACAGGTGTAAATCACTTTTCAGTAAACCACAAGCCATTACTGTTCGCCAGCCATTTAATGTATGTCTTTTAATAAATCATATGTAGTCAAGTTTGGTGTACCAACAGTTTCTGCTGGTGGATTTGTCGGAATGTTAGCTGCAACTTTGTCATCAATAATAGAATCAGTAGGAGACTACTTTGCGTGTGCCAAGATATCCAAAGGAACACCACCTCCGCCTCATGCAGTAAACAGAGGAATTGCAATGGAAGGCTTTTCTAGTATCATTTCAGGTTTAGTTGGAGCTGGAAATGCGACAACGTCATATAGTGGAAACATAGGGGCGATTGGAATAACAAAGGTTGCTTATGTTACCTCTCTTTTTTTGAATTTTTTTTTTAAAAATCATCAAATCACTCTTTATATTTTTTATTTATATTCTTTATCATTCTAATATTAAGACCTTGCAATTTATATATATTGGATTCAAAACTAAATGATTTCGAGAGAGTTTTAATGTACAAAGGTTTGTTTGGTTACCATGATGTTTTTGTCCATCTTAAGATTTTTTAAATTTCTGCTAGCCGTTCAGTTTATGATTGTTATTTATGAACGGAATCATTATCGATATTCAAAAAACAAACTAAGAGGACTTTGATCCGTACGAACGATGTTTGAACAATAAAATACAATGCGATCCAACAGACGATAGTTTAGAAACGACGGATTTACAGAAGAATTCAAATATGAATTTTCGGTGTATGAATAAAGTGGCTGTCGATTATCCTTTTTTCAATCTAATTATGCTTTTATTTTTGCATGAATCAATCCATTTTAATTTAAGATAATAAATAAATTCATTGCGTTCGTAATTTTTAGGTTTAGAAATATTTTAAATGGAGAGGATTATTTTGGGTATTTTCCGTATATTATATATTCTAAATGGTTTTATTTGAAGGTTGCAAGTCGACGTGTATTTCAGTACACTGGTTTTATATTACTAGTTTGTGGTATACTTGGTAAGTTTGGAGCTGTTTTAACGTTAATTCCGGATCCAATAATTGGTGGTATATTAACGATTGTGTTTGGATTCGTAGCTGCGGCTGGAATATCAACATTACAATATATTGATATGTCCTCAACAAGGAACCTTTGTATACTTGCTGTATCTTTAATAGTGGGACTAATGGTACCACAGTGGTTAGAAAAGAACCCTGGAGCAATTAATACTGGTATATATGCATATACTTATATAATAGGTAAAACTTGTCCCGTTGTATAAGTGCGTGTAAAGGCTTATTATTTAGTCAACAGAAAATTTGAGATTTTTACTAGCACTCTAATTTTCTAAATTATAATGTTTAAGGTTACGAAGGTGGAATTTCATGTAATTATTATACAAAATTTAACATCTCCTTTCACTATTTATGAGGCGGTGCTGCCAATGATTGCAAGCAAACATTTTACAAGGTAGGGTTTAGAACATTTAAGAACTATTGCATTAAAAATCAAGTGCTAATATGCGTGTTGTGAAATAAATATCTGCGATCAAATCGGATATCACAAAGGTTTTGATGATATTTTCAAAACATGTATAATGTCTTACAGCGTTGTAAGTAAGAAAGTGTTCTAAAAATACGATTTCTATGTCTGTTTCTGATCTGTTTGCGTTTTACTCCAAACTAAAGGCAAACTCATTTTAAGACATCTTTAAAGTAAGGGAGTTCTATACTCAACTCTGAGTGAAATGGATTGGCAAATTCCTATCAGTTATTTTAAGGTTGTTGATAATGGTTTTACAATAAATAGTAATCAGTCCATTTCTTGTCTTGTTTTTCAGGAAGTGCAGATTTAGATCAAGTACTAAGTGTTTTACTCAGTACTGCTATGTTCGTAGGTGGAGTATTAGGATTAATATTAGACAATACCATACCAGGTATTTCAATAGTTATATCATACAGTTATAATGTAAATACTCATTAATCTATCCATCTAAAATCTTCTCTTTAAAATAAATGTAAACGACATGCTTATTTTATTGGTGCTTTGATTAGTATTTGTGATAAATTTGCAACTTTCAAAAACTCTCCATGTTGTTCTTAGTTTTATATTTCACACTCTTATATCACTGACATCTGATTTGGTTTTATCAAAATCAAAAAATCAAATCGCCGATTTATTTATTTATTTGTTTTTATTATTTTTATTTTATTTTATTCATTTGTTTTTATTATTTTTTATTTTATTTTATATTGTATATGTTTATATATTTTTTAAAGAAAAAAAAAAAAAAAAAAAAAAAAAAAAAAAAAAAAAAAGATGGGTAAAAACCGAAGCTTTTTATGATATGCTGAATTTGCATTTTTATGAAGTGTTTTAATTCATTTAAATATATTCTTGGTATTATAGAGACTTTTATGGATAATAACAAAATAAAAACAAACGACAGCATAGTTTTTCATATTGCGATATATTTCGAATTCACAGTATTCTTTATCAAGAATACATTTTAACTAACTGATAAAACTGCATGACAAGATATATATATATAAACTTTCGGTTATTAAACAGATGATACAATATAATTACTTAGTACAATTGTAGATAGATTTAAGTTATAAAAAACCCCAAAAAAACAAAAAATAAAAAACAAAACTTGAACATGTATTTTTGACAGAAATATATAGAAAGGGAACATTTACTTTTAAAATTTAATTCAATATGTCCAACACAATGGAAAAGAGGTCTAATCTTAGGTTTTCTACATAGGGCATATCTAGTATGCTCTTCATGGGTATCCCTCAATAATGAAAAAGAAAAATTAAAAAAGCTATGATCAAATAATTACCCTGAAGAGTTTAAAATCAAAATTATAAGAAAATTCATTTCGGACAAATTCTCTGGAAATTATAATATTTTAGGATTAAAACCAAAGATGATATAAAATACACGTTTTTATTGCCGTATATTGGTAATGCCTCACTGGTTCTTAAGAAAAAACTCAAAAACATTTTTAAATAAAAAAAAATCCTTGTAAATATAGTATTCTCCTCTTTTAAAGTAAGAAATTACTTCTCACTTTAAGACAGAAGTAATAGTCACCTGAAAGAGCTGTAATATATAAATTTAAATGCTTGGACAATCCAAGTACTACCTATTTAGGTAAGACAAAAAGATACCTTCAGAGACGAATAAATGAACATTTTAAAACAGGAAGTGCCATATTAAACCATATGGAAACTTCTAAAACAGTTTAAGAATCCAGTATTACCAATGTATTCAAAACCATTAATAAAGCTGACAGAGACTTTGATTTGGTGATCTTGGAGGCATCACATATTAAACTTGAAAAGCCCACTTTAAACAAACAATTAGCAGGAGATAGGACAACTTTCTTACTGAATGAGTTCCAATAACCCTGAGGCTGTAAACTTAATCGGGTTTTTAGCTCACCTGAGCTGAAAGCTCAGATGAGCTATTGCGATGGTTCACCGTCCGCCGTCTGTCGTGCGTCGTTCGTCGTGCGTCGTGGGTCGTCCGTTAACTTTTTACATTTTAATCTTCTCCTCCAAAACCACTGGGCCAAATTTAATGAAACTTGGTAACCATTATGCCTGGGTGAAGCCCTTTCAGATTTGCACAAAAGAAGGAGTTATGTCCCCTTGGGCCCCATAAAAGGGGAAAGAATGAAAAACTTTGAAAATCTTCTCCTCTGAATCTACAAGAGATATAGCTTAGTTATTTCATTTATAACATCCTTAGGTAATCTTTTTTCAGATTTGCACAAATGGTAGCCATGGGGCTCAAAATGGGGAAATTGTAAGGCACTGAGTGGGGAAATTGCTAAAAGTTATATATTTGTTACTATATCTTGAAAACTATTAACTTTTTGTATAGGCATGTATATTAGAATATTGTAGGTATTGACATGATAATCATTTTGATATATAGTTCAAGGTCATATATTGAAAGGTTAAGGTCACAGCTGCAGATAGACATAAATTGCTAATTATCTTGAAAACTAATAACTTTTTGTATAGGCATGTATATTAGAATATTGTAGATATTGCGGCATTGATCATTTTGATATATTGTTCAAGGTCATTTGTTGAAAGGTCAAGGTCACAGGTGCAAAAAAGACTTAAATTATTAATTATCTTGAAAACTATTAACTTTTTGTATAGGCATGTATATTAGAATATTGTAGGTATTGCGGCATGATCATTTTGATATATAGTTCAAGGTCATATATTGAAAGGTCAAGGTCACAGCTGCAGAAGAAGACTGAAATTGCTAATTATCTTGAAAACCATTAACGTTTTGTATAGGCATGTATATTAGAATATTGAAGGCATTGACATGACAATCATTTTGATATATGGTTCAAGGTCATATGTTTAAAGGTCAAGGTCACAGCTGCAAAAGAAGACTTAAATTGCTTATTATCTTGAAAACTATTAATTTTTTGTAAAGGCATGTATATTTGAATATTGTAGGTATTGAGACAATGATCATTATGATATATGATACAAGGTCATATGTTGAAAGGTCAAGGTCACAGCTGCAAAAGAAGACTTAAATTGCTAATTATTTTGAAAACTAATAACTTTTTGTATAGGCATGTATATTAGAATATTGTAGGTATTGCGACAATGATAATTTTGATATATGGTTCAAGGTCATTTGTTGAAAGGTCAAGGTCAAAGCTGCAAAAGAAGACATATAACTTATTATCTTCAAAACTAATAACTTTTTGTATAGGCATGTATATTAGAATATTGTAGGTATTACGACAAAGATCATTTTGATATATGGTTCAAGGTTATATGTTCAAAGGTAAGGGTCATAACATATGAATACTAAGATTATTAATTATCTTGAAAGCTATTAATTTCATGCATAGGCATGTATATAAGAATATTATAGGTATTGACATGACAATCATATATGGTTCAAGGTCATATATGTTCAATTATTCATTGCACTACAGTTACTTCATGCATATTATATAAGCTACTTATGAATGAAATGTGAGTGGATATATATTTTTGATTAAGTTTTGTGGGAGTTCTTAACTTGAGAAAACTTTTAAATTTTCTGTACGTAATATATTGTCTATTTCACTTTGCAAACAATATTGAACATATCTTTAGGTGAGCGTTAAGGCCCATGGACCTCTTGTTTACAATTGAAATCTATCTATAATTGTACTATATAATTATATTGTATCATTTGTTTAACAATCAAATGTTTATATATATCTTGTCATGTAGGTTATCAGTTAGTTAAAATGCAAGCTTGATAAGAAATATTGTGTATTCGAAATATATCGCAATATGAAAAACCATGCTGTCATTAGGTTTTATTTTGTTATTATTGAAAAACATTTTATAGAAAGAAAACATTTAAATCATTATTTGAATAGGACAATGAAATCCTCGTTACTGAGCATCATTGTTATTTTAACACATAACACCACACAAATTTTTGTTTAAGGTACTGAAGATGAAAGAGGTATAAAACGGTGGCGAGAGCATTTAGTGACTACTGATAAATCTTCGATATCGGAAGTATCGTACGAGCTCCCTTTTGTTACAACGTACATACGTAAGCTAGTATGTTGTTCGTATTTCCCAATATCGCCTACCTTCAACAAAGAAATAAACTGTTCTTGTCGACGTAAAAGTACAGATAAAATCGAAGGTGTTGACAATTCAGGTTTCAACAATGGTATAGAGAAAATAGAAGTTAAGCAAACAACTATTCAGGTTAATGGCGTGACTCAAACCAAACTGTGATATATTTTAACAGTCAGCGAAAGTTTGTTTATAGAGTAATAAGAAAGTGTTTAATATATACATGCTTATGTATGTTTTTTTAACTGATAAAACCTCTATTGCAGTATCAACAGCGCGATAATATATTCATTATTGACTGTAAAATCTTCAAACATTGCTCAACGAATTTTCTACATTCAAACAATGCAAGTTCGTACAAACTTACATTATACAACAGCAACATGGAACTGGAGATGATAATCATTTTCGAGTTTATGGAGTGGGACGACAGTTAAAAAAATAACACTATTACCTATTAAAAATACCGAAAATGTTATTGGATTTATGATTTACAAAAAAATTAGAAAACTTTTTGTCCATTAAAAATGTTTAAAAATTGATTAATATGCATTTTTTATTGGTATTCTTAAGTTGTTCACTGCGCTTTGAGAAAGTTAAAACAAAAACAATCATTTCATAAATAAATTGGAACGTAGCCAACAAGCATTTTTGAAATGTCTATCTTTTAAATTTTGAAAATGTGTATTTTAGGCCAATCACAATGAAATACATCATAATTAAATATTAGCATTAGAGATCCAAAAAACGCTTATTATTTTTCAATTTTAGCGTAAACATTGTAACAAAAATACACCAATTATGTTTTAAAACGACTGTATATCATATTTTCTTTTTTTACAAGTTAGCATCAAACGTTGAAAAGGTCGAATAATAATCTTGAGCTGAAGAGCTCGATAATGTTAAGTAATTATAATTTAACGTTGGCAATGTATACTCAACAATATCATTTACAGTCCACCTAAGGTAATGCTATACTATTTAAGATGAAAGGTATTGCAAAACCACTTTTCGATAAAATCTTTTATAAACTACATAGGCTTGTCACGTCCGTCGCTTGTAACCGATGAAACGATACTGCGCAAACTAACAAACCGAAAGTACGGGATTTTTTTGTATTGATACTTCGGGATTGGACATGATCAGATTGTTAAATGTAGAGATGGTAGAAATGAAAAATTAATGATCTGCAAAGAATAACTTTACACAATGCTTAAATCTTCACCCTCCCCACATTTATTGTCCTTCACCAATTTAATTCATTTCGAACTTCAGATATCTGAAAGCTTTATATATACGCGCGCGCGTGTGTGTGTGAGGGTGTGTGTGTGTGTGTTAATGCACAAACTGTCACGGAAAAAACAAAGACAATGACTAACTATGGACTTAGTTCAGTTGTTAGTATTTAAAGATGTTGCAGGTTGTTAAATATATAACTTTCACTCTTTTTTATCACAAATAATGTTCCAATCGGCACACACACACACACACACACACACACACACACACACACACACATATATAAATATATATATATATATATCAGCGTTAGATGTACCGTGATAATCTGCATTGTGTACAAGAAACAACGTAGAAAATACTTACATTTATCTTTAAAAAAGCAAGTCAGAAAAACCTCACACACCCATCGCGTGCTTTATCAATGAAATCAATAAGTTTGTCTCTTCACGAACAGTTGAAATATCAAATAGCATATAATTTTAAATGTTTAAGTACAAAGTAAGTACAGCTAAGTATTCGTGATGACATAGAGACAGCCAATTACACGACAGTACTGTAAAATAATTTGTCTAAATTATTGATAATGTAAAGGTTTCAATAGAACCGTTTCAATCGTGTATTTATTCAATACACAATTAAATCATTGTGATTTCTAGTCTGTAAACAGAATTTTATTCCCGGATTATATAACGATTACATTTGCAAGCACTGTTGACTATGATTTTATCTTAGTGGTATTACATATGTTTTTACATCGTTTAGTAGCTATGTATTGAGAACAGCATTCTCACTTTTCATTAGTTATAAACATGTGTTGTTTGAAAATGGTATGGCCGAAATGTTAATTACTGTACTTTATACAATGTTTGATATGAGGTCCTGAAACTAAATTCCTATAGATTCAAATTGTGATACTAACAGCCTAAAATGAATTTCAAATTGAAAACCTGATACCAAAATCCCGAAATTCATACTATCAAATTAGTATTCAATATGTCTTTTTTTTCAGAGTTTTTTTATAATGCTTTTATTTTCCATTGAATATTACAAACAAAAATTATATTTATGTGATATTACTGACATAAACAAATATTGTACAATGGACAATCTGACAGTATATAATATCTTACATATGATTGTAAATGATATCTTTACACGTTTCATATAATATATATAGCAATAAAATAGCAATAAGGTAAAACAAATAAGTATGAATAATACTTAGTACAGGTGTTCATCCAATGTTATAAATTATAATTTCTAATATGTATAAATATATAATACAAATACCAGTTAAATTTTGATGTGCCAGATGTGCAAATTTCGGAAATTTATTCCTACTGCTTGGTCTAAAAAAATTTTAAAAAATTATGTACTCAAGAAATTTTTATTTCAATGTTATAAAACATTCTGTACAATATTTTCTATTTGAAACAGTATCCTAACATAGTAAAATATTTCAAAACCACAAATATGTTTTTGTTATTCTTTATCAAAACATCTTAACAGCAAGCTCCACCTGTTAAAAAGATACTTAGTTTTTTATTCTTATATGCTATTTCTTTTTCTATTCTAAAATATGTCTTCAAAAAGTTTTCAAGGGAGTTAGGGTTTGGTTGTTTTTTTTAAAATACTCTGTTTGTACAGAAAGTACTTTGTACAAATAATTAAAAAATTAATAAGTGAACTTTCATTTGGCATACCTAAAAGGATATCCTGATTTGAAAATTTTTGTAACTGATAGCCATTACTAACTATTATATCATACAACCATACCCAAATATGTTGTGTCCATAAACACTCGAAAAACAAATGTTGAATCGTTTCATTTTCTTCACCACAGCATGAACATAAATGATTATCTACAAGTTTACAAAAATACAACCTTCGTTTTGTTGCTACTATTTTATGTAAACACTTGAACTGAAATTCACGTAATTTACTATCTATTGTGGCATTATATATAATACAGTAAAAATCTTTTGTTCATAAGTTTCACTTAGTTCATTATCAAAAACTTTTTCCCACTTAAGTTTACATAATAAGTTTGAAATTAAACTATCTTTATTAAAAACTGGATAAATAACCTGACAACCTTTTTTTGTCTAAAAATCACCTGGATGGGCAAAGGTTGTTGGGGCCAATATGTCTTATTGGCGACATATGCATGATTTCGAATTACCCATGCTTATGGACTCCAACACAATAAATTATGGTATTCACCTGGATGTAGCAGTGAATGTTTACATTACAAATGCATTGCCTTATTTGAATCTCTTTGGAACCACTGCGTTAATTTTTCGATGACAGCAGTGTGTCACGCGCTCTGTGATAAAGCAACACGTCAGCTATATCTCCAGCCAATCCGCTTTCGATGTAAAGCGAATGTCGGAGGAATACATACCACCAAGGAACTACTTATTCATTCATAATTTTCTACGGGTTCATTCATAAATTCTGTCCGACGACTGTAGGGACGCTCTTTACGAGCGGTAACAACCGTAGAAATTTGTCACACTGCACCAATTTTAAAAATAATTCAAAAATAAAAAACAATAATAAAAACCAATATTTGTTGTCTTTTTATTTCAAAATAATTTTTTAATGATTTATGAAATGATGAAAATATTTGTAAAATCAAAACAATTCTAAAAGTCAGCGTGGCACACAGAGGTTTATAATTATGGTGAAAGATCAAATTTTTCAAAAGGTACACCAGAAGAGTTATCAGAAAAACTGAGAAAACCAAAAAGGGAGAACCCTTACCATAAAAATACCCTAAAGAACATGCGTGCAGCAATAAATCGTTATTTTCAAGACAATAATATTCAAGACAATAACATTAAAGTTGACATTGTAAATGATACAAAATTTAAATCATGTAACTATGTGTTAAACTGATATATGAAAAACATGACACATACAGGTGTAGCTAGTTCACTTAACATTACCAACAGATTGCAGCAGCTGATTTATAAAAAATTAATGAATATTTAAGAGCAATGTCAGTATATCACCCATTCCATTAAGGCATTATGTTTGGTATATCTTAATTTTTTAGTTTGTTTCAAGAGGTCTTGAATTCCACAATCAACTCTCTATTGATTCTCCTGATTTCAATGTAGATGACAATGGTTTGGAATATGTAACTTTTACCCACCAAACTCAGGAAAAAAAATTCCAAGGTGGCCTATACTCTGATGACTTTCACAGAGACAAACGGATGTATGCCACTGGCAGTGATCTCTGACCAGTGAAATGCTGCAACTTTTAATAAGTAGAACATCTCCAGATTCCCAATCTCTTCTCAATAGTATGACACATGAAGCTCTGAAATTTCCCCATTTATGCAATATCTGGTACAAAAATACAAAAACGCTCTTTTTCAAGTTTTATGCCAGACATCAGTAGTAATGCCCACTGTAGCCAGAAATACACAGCTCACTGTCTTAGGGCAACTGCAACCACTGGAATGAGTGATGCTGGATTTTAGGCACACCATAAAATGTATATGTCTGGGTATAGAAATAAAGCTTCCTTATGGAGTTAAAACAGAAATCCATCTCAACTCCAATAAAAAGATCTTAGTCACACTTTAACTGCTGTTGCTACTGGAGAATGTCACAGGGACCTGGCCATTGCTTTAAGAACCCCAACTACGTCCACAGTGACCCATTCACCAGACACTGTCAGTTCTGTTAACCACACAAATTCAACTAGTCCCTCAGTCGGCCAGTCTGTTGTTATGTCCAATACATCTTCATCATCAGGGCTGTTGAACAATTCCACATTTTCTGGTTGTACCTTCAACATAGTTATGAAAAACTAAGTTTTGTTGGTTATACTTAAATATTGTAAAATGTAACGTTGACATTTTTTCAGGCTTTCATGATGAAATCAAGGTTATTTACCCCTGAAGATCAAATCCTACACAATTTTGTGTTTGTGATCTGACTAATACACTTATAGCCTGACCTGAACCCACCCTGCATAAAAGTGAGACCTAAAATATGAAGACCAATCACTTAACCACTTGGCTAACACCGCTCCATGAACAAGTATATAATCCTGTTACATTAAACATACATAAAGAACCCAGAAGAAAACACTACATACTGGTTCCCATACAAGTAATGGTTTTATAAAACTCTTTCAAACAGTAACATTTTCACAAATTTGTGAAAAAGTGAATTTGTTCAAAAATTTTCAATAAGTACTATTTATTTTTAATTAATGTGAAATTGGAAGTTGGATACATGAAACGTTTGACAATTTGTAATGCAGATCTATATCAGTACATACATTTTTGTGAAATGAAAAATGAAATAAATATATATGAATCTGGACAATTTTGCATTTGAATTTCAGTTAACTACACTCTACAGTTTGAAGTCATTATTAAAGGGTCTTTTCACCCAATAAGATAAAATTATAAATAGGCTAGTGTGACAAATCAAATTTTGTTTCTCTGTAACATATTTTGGAAAGACATGTACTAGGAAAGTATCAGGCATGTGTAACCCCCCCCCCCCAGTTATCATCTATTTACCCAATTTTGGGTGTTTTGTAAATCAAATGATGAATTGAAACCAGATGTGAAAGAATTGTTAATGTATTTTGACAGCAATAAGTCAACGTACTTACCAATCACTGCACTATTCCATGCCAATCCCCGCAATCCACACAGCAGGTGGCCGACTTTCTGAAAATTTGATCATGACCTTATTTAAGTAGGTCAGCCTATTAACACTGTCACTATTAGTGAGTCTGAGAACACCACATTCAAATTATGAACAACTGTTTTTTATTCGACTGAATCATTATATTCATAGTTATATCTTACCAAACAGATTATTGTTTAATAAAAAAAAGGAGAAATAGAATTTGTTATTCAAAATTGTTTTACGGAAATATATTTTACGATCGCCAAGCAACGAAACAGCTATTCACTTACTTTGAACGTGGTCTGATGTTGTCAAACCTCAATGACAACATTCAAAATGACATTCAATCCTTCATTGAACGACAGTTCTTCTCACAAGGTAAGTAAAATATACATTTATTTTAAAATTTAATTTACTTTTGATTGTCCACACATAAAAAACGAAATTTTATTACTTTTACTATAAAAAAATACATGATATAATTTTGTTATTGTATTCGGTATACGTCTGAGGTTGTTTTATTATTATCATTATTATTTTTGTATGTGTTTCCTCTATGTTTAAAACTTACTTATTCATTTTTTTCGCATGTTCATATCTTACCAAGAATATTATGAAAGTGTAAATTAGTTTCGCGATTTTCCTTATATTAGGTTAGATCACAAAAGGTACTTATGTTAAAGTAATCCAAGATGATTTATGAATTTTAATGTGTACTCACCATTGCAAAGCCAAGATACAAATATTTGTTCATGCGTGACAAATTTTTACAAATGAAATATTAAACTAGACTTTTAAATTCAGCACAATCTTATGAGAACATATAAAATGTATACTATTTTAAAATCTCATCTACTTGTACAAAGTTGATCCGAATTCTTAATGAAAAGTATTTTATTTTATTCTGAAATATTCTTTTAAAGTTAATAATCATATGTTTCTAGACAACGAAGCGTGGAATAATTTCTTGTTCCAATTATTTTAGTCTTATTTGCAATAAATGTATTGGGCTATTTGTATTTCGGTGTTTTACAGCTTCGTTACGAATAAAATCAAAGTTGTCTTGGCAACCGAGACAAATAATTTCGTTAGATAATAAGGTTTTACGTTTCCATCGTCAACCTAAATCAAGCTTAGCAGAACATTTTCTCTATTCACAATCTTTATCTTACTTTGATTGGAGATGTTTATCTTGTCAGCCATGACGGGATTTTGAATAACAAAGTGATTGTCACCACAGCTACTAGACGTAACTAGCATAGTAGTTAAAGCGGATTAATTTTAAACTAATGGAACTTTTTAAAGGTGTCAAATCATTATCAAGGCATAATTAACAAGAGAGCTACGATTAAATAACTCAGTATGCTATGTTTCTAGAACACGTATAAGTTTTGTGTACTTCTGGTCCCTAGCGACATGTCAAGAATGTCGCTTTTTCATTTACATGTTTTCATTCGCGGCACATACTAAAACATTTACTTTTTTACCTTACAGATGTCGAAGCTTCTGATTGCTTTGTTTCTGGCGATCGTAATTCTCGGTAAATAGTTAAATCGCATGATATACGTATGGTTCATTTAGACGATTTATTTATTAAAACTCAAATGTTTAACGAAGTTTTCAGCTCAATGTTGACATTTTGAAGTTTTTTTTAGCTTACTGAACACATTTTATAATTACTGTATGTATGGAATACATTATAATATGATAAAACAAATTAATGTTAATTCAATAAACGACATATTATGAAATACTAAGAATTTTGAGTTAAAAAAATCAAGATTTGGACTGCACTGAAGTTTGTGGCGTGGAATTGCAATTTTTTTAGCGCTTTGTGACGAGCCTTTGTTTTTATGGAACAATAAAAAATGTTCATTTGGTGCTCAAATTTTATTTATATTTCTGATACATTTCCATAAGAAGTGTTTACTTACGGTAAGTATTAAATTGCTTGTTAAGTCGTTCGCAAATGTCCACATTACAAACCACTTAGTACATTATACTGTTACTAAGACAACTAGTAGAGGTATACGGCAAAGTAAAAATCCATTCTCACTTGTCGAACAAATCTGGAAAGTGACCTAACAACAAGTTGGTTTCAGACTGGAATCCGACAGTTTGGATTCAAGTTTATGTGTTTTCTTGTTATTCGTATTAAATACGTTTTCGTGCCATGTTCAATTACAATGAATACTGCCAAGTCTCCTTTGCAGCAAATTACATCTTAGTTTCGTTTTAGACCTTTTATTGGAAAGTGAAGCAAGTTACGGATGTCCAAGTAACAAGGGTAGATGCATCAAAGCATGCAAAGCCAAACGATTATCCTATGGCTACTGTCGACGCAGCGCGTGTCGGTAATTATTATAATTATATTCGTTAAACCTCTCCTCAAACATGTGCTAGATTGACCAATTAGCATGATAATTTTAACCAATTTTATGTAGACTTTCGTCTGTAAATTGATTCCTTTACAACAAAGAAAACATCGTCTTGAAATATGTTTTATTTTGTTTGATATACCAAAATATTAGAATGGTATCTGTCATTCTTATTACTAATATTTACTTTATTATAATATTTACATGTAGTACTTCTAATATATAATTAGATAAAGGTAAGTGTTACTATTTTTATAGCTCTTGCAAATTGTTCAGAAAAAATTATAATTGTTCTTAATTAAAAGGTTGTAGGACTTGTATTTTTTTCATTTTAACATTTTTTCTTAAATGAGAGATGTGTAGGGAAAGTCTGTCCAAGATATCGACAATTATGCAAATTAAGTTGTTACAGAAAAGAATAATAGAGAGGATACTGTTATGGAACTAGATGCCGGTAAATATTTTCCTCTCTTTCATTATTTGATCATTGATGTGTTTTCGTA
>CM056605.1:8229929-8242548 GCA_029721355.1 Tegillarca granosa | reverse complement strand
TATAGGTTTATATCGTAATTTCTTTTTCTTATCAGGTGCCGTGTGTACTGAATTCCTGAGTATCAGCTTTTTGTTCTTTAAACTAACGTCACAAGACCAACCCCCTCCTTAAAGGATCTTTAAGGATCCTTAAAGATCATTAAATATGTCCTTAAGATCTTAAAGGGTCCTTAAAGCCTCCTTAAAGCCATTCCATCTTTAAGGATCTTTAAGGGACCTTCAAGGATCTTTAAGGACATATTTAAAGATTTTTAAGGATCCTTAAAGATCCGTAATGGAACTGAAAATTTAAGGATCTTTAAGGAGGCCTTAAGGATCCTTAAAGATGTCTCATCATGAAAAATTCGATTTTTTAATTATAAATGTAACGATGGCTATTACATTAATTTAATTAAAAAGTATGATTTGTTTTAAGTATATTTTTAATTTTATAGTTTATACAACATAGGAGACATAGATAACGCCTGTCTGAATTCTAGTTTCTACATTAAGTTTTTGTAGAGAAGCCGTATGTCGGTTCCTAATAATACTTGTTTCTTAATTCATAAATGAATTAGATAAAAATGTGCAGTTTTCACAGTACAGGTAAACAACGCGTGTTTTAATCAGATCGGCAGTAATAAAGTAATTAACGGTATTTGTTAATTGTATACAGCGATACTTGTTTGATTATCGATCCCAGGTGATTTCACGCGCGGCTTTTGACTTTGATGTGTAGTTTCTTATCTAGGTAGGAGATCACTATGAAGTCAAATAACATGTTAAAATGATTACCTAACCCTGAACTCTGGGTGTTGAAAATAAAGGTGTGTTTTTGGAAGTGATTTTAAGAGACAATTTTAATATTAAAATATTTTAAAATCCATTAACTAAAGAAATAAAAGTAATCGCAAAATAATCTAAGCATGTCTTATATTTATTATATTTTATTTTATTTTATTTTATTTTATTTATTTTATTTTATTTTATTTATTTTATTTTTTTTGGGGGGGATAGTGTTATGCATATATATATATATATATATATATATAAATAAGCATGAGAAAGAGAGAGAGAAAGAGAGAGAGCGAGCACATTTTAGTGTTTTTAAATTGACATACTAGTATATGGAACTCATAACTGACACATGATGATATCGGATTTCGAATAATTTCTATTCCTAATGAAAAAATAGTTGGTAAAGTAAATATTTAAAACAGAATAAGAACATTAGAGAAAAGGTTATTCATTTCAAACATGAACAAGCTATAAAGTGAACATATTGAAGTAAGAAACCAGTCACAGAAGATAACCATTAACTGACAAACTTTACCCGGTTGGATGTGAATTTCTGCAGTCAAGATGGAGTGCAGTGGAATAACGGCGATAACCTCTCTCTCTCTCTCTTCTCTCTCTATCTCTCTCTCTCTCTCTCTCTCTTTAAAATGTTTAGTTTCTGCTGGTCTTCCTCTATCCCTCTTTCCCTTAATGTATTCAGTTCCCGATCTCTCTCTCTCTCTCTCTCTCTCTCTCTCTCTCTCTCTCTCTCTCTCTCTCTCTCTGAAACACAAGTGGATACTCTCTCTCCCTCTCTAAAATATAAAGTATCCTCTACCCCCTCTCTCTTTCTTTCAGCATATTCAGTTCCTTATATCTCGTTCTTTAAAATATTAAGTTTCCCGCTGATGCCCCTTATCTGTCTCTCCCCCAATGTAATCAGCTCCTCTCTCTCTCTCTCTCTCTCTCTCTCTCGTCTCTCTCTCTCTCTCTATTGATCATGAATTCTTGACTTGCTCGTAAATGAATTTAAATTAAAACAGCTCTCCCTTTCTATATATTCACTTGCTTACTATTATCTCTTCCTGTATTTAATTCGCAACTTGACGTTGAAAAATAGGTAACCCCCCCCACACACACACACACACACACACAAAACACCGGAAATTTCTGAATGATATTATTAGTATCTTAGTATATTTGTGTACTGCAGATTCAAGAAACAAAATTACTGTTAGATTTTTTTTTGGTTGAAAAATAGACTCGGAAAGACCATATTTATTTATTTATTTATTTATTTGTTTATTTATTTTGAACATTATGGCCAATAATTTAATTAAAAAGCTGTTTGTACAGTTAACATACTGCTTCTTCTGTATCAATTACATCTCTAATTATTACATATAAATAATAATAATTTTCAAGTAAAAGGAGTTGGAAAGAACAGATGTCATCAACATTAATTAATTAAGTGATTAATACACTTGATCATCAAACACCATCTTGCTGATTGATGTTAGATATACTAGTATATTACAGATAAATTTTGGAATGCATTCCTATCAACACATATTTATCTAATGCAATTAAAATTCTATATATAGATAAAAATGATGACTGCAGCAAATTATATATGAAATTTTTATAAATCTAAATAAATCAAATTAATTTGTTCCTTTTGCTGTAAGAGATATTTTAAAAGAAATATAAAAATATTTTCACAAATAAATGAAAAATGTCCACTTGCTTTCTTTCAATCACGTGATCTCATTTGCATATTGTTAGAGACATAATTTATAATTATCAACATCAAGATCATCTCTTCCATAGCTACATAGGTAAGGTGATGGACTCCTAACTTAAAGGACCAGGTTCGATTCCAAGTGAGAGCGGATAACAGATGAAAATTTTAATTATAAAATTTCTTGTAATTTCTATTTAATTAATGAAAATCCAATTAAATTATAGAATGTAATAAATAAATAAAAATAAAATTAAAGAAATAAATTAAAAATCTTGAGATTAAAAATAATATAAAGAAAATTAATTTATTATAACTTTATTTTTTCAACATTAATAAATGCTATAGTTTTTTAAAATAAAATTTTAAAAAAGATCATGATAGAAATAATATTTTATTGCTTTCTTTAGAAAAAAAGGAAAAATATAAATTTTCCCTTAAAGATCCTTAAAGCTTCCTAAAAGATCCTTAAAATTTCAGTTCCATTAAGGATCATTAAGGAGTCCTTAAAGACTCCTTAAAAGCATATTTAAGCATCCCTAAAGGTCCTTAAAGGGACATTTAAGGCAGCTTTAAGGAGGCTTTAAGGATCCTTAAAGATGCCTTTTCATCATGTGCGTCATGTATAAAAAGTCGGAAGAAAAAATAAATAAAAATTGAAATACCTGCATTTGTCAAAATCACTTAACTGGTAATTAATTATTGTTAATCTTTTGATAATTTGTTGATAAAGCACACACAAACACACACACACACACACACACACACACACACATATATATATATATATATATATATATATATATATATGGTCGGATTTTTTTATAAAACGTTACGTATTCATTTACACCTTTTGCACTTTTTGTTTAGTATATTTAAATCCACAAAGATTAGAATTATTATTAGACTCTCTCTCTCTCTCTCTCTCTCTCTCTCTCTCTCTCTCTCTCTCTCTCTCTCTCTCTCTCTCTGTGTGTGTTTCATTTTAACAATTTATTCTTTTAAATTATTTATTGACTTATCAAGAAACATTTTCAAAGATACTTTAATGGAATCTGTTCAATTTTACGAAACACATCAATGATAAAATGATGAAATAGAGGAAAAATATTTACCGGCATCTAGTTCCATAACAGTATCCTCTCTTGTATCCTTTTCTGTAACAAGCTAATTTGCATAATCGTCGAAATCTTGGACAGATTTCCCTACACATCTGTCATTTAAGAAAAAAATGTTAAAATGAAAAAATTTCAAGTCCCACAACCTTTTCATTAAGAACAGTTATAAAATTCTGAACGATTTTCAAGAGCAATAAAAATAGTAACACTTACATTTATCTAATTATATATTAAAAGTACTTATACATGTAAATATACTAATAAAGCAAATATTAGTAATAAAAATGACAGATACCATTCTAATTTTATTAGTATATCAAACAAAATAAAACAAACGTCTAGAAAATGTTTTCTTTGTTGTAAAGGAATCAATTTACAGACGAAAGTCTACATAAAATTGGTTAAAATTATCATGCTAATTGGTCAATCTAGCACTGGTTTGAGGAGAGGTTTATCAAATATATAATAATTACCGACACGTGCTGCCCTGACAGTAGCCATAGGATAATCGTTTGGCTCTGCATGCTTTGATGCATCTACCCTTGTTACTTGGACATCCGTAACTTGCTTCACTTTCCAAAAAAAGGTCTAAAACGAAACTAAGATGTTAGTTGCTGCTAAGGAGACTTGGCAATATTCATTGTAATTAGAACATGGCACGAAAACGTATTTAATACAGATAACAAGAAGACACATAACTTGAATCCAAACTGTCGGATTCCAGTCTAAACCAACTTGTTGTTAGGTCACTTTCCAGATTTGTTCGACAAGTGAGAATGGATTTTTACTTTGCCGTATACCTCTACTAGTTGTCTTAGTAACAGTATAATGTACTAAGTGGTTTGTAATGTGGACATTTGCGAAAGACTGAACAAGCAATTTAATACTTACCGTAAGTAAAAACTACTACATGGAACTGTATCAGAAATATTAACCAAATTTGAGCACCAAATGAATTTTTTTATTGTTTCATAAATAAAAAAGGCTCGTCACAAAGCGCTAGAAAAATTGCCTTTCGACGCCACCAACTTAGTGCTGTCCTAATTTTGACCTTTTTAACTCAAAATAATTAGTATTCTAGAATAATGTAGTTTATTGAATTCATATTAGTTTGTTTCATCATATAATAATGTATTCCATACAAACAGCAATTATAAAATGTGTTCAGTAAGGTAAAAACTTAAAAATGTCTACATTGAGCTGAAAACTTTGTTAAACATTTGAGTTTTAATAAAAAAATCGTCTAAAAGATTTAACTATTTACCGAGAATTACGATCGCCAGAAACAAAGTAATCAGAAGCTTCGACATCTATAAGGTAAAAAAGTAAATACATAAGTTTGTGTCGCAAATGAAAACATGTCAATGAAAAAGCGACTATTCTTGACATGTCGCTAGGGACCAGAAGTACAAAAAACTTATACGTGTACTAGAAGCATAGCATACTGAGTTATTTAATCGTTGCTCTCTTGTTTAATTGTGCCTTGATAATCATTTGACATCATTAAAAAAGTTCCATTAATTTAATATTAATCCGCTTTACGTACCATGCTAGTTACGTCTAGTCCCTGTGGTGACAATCCTGTCATGGCTGACAAGATGAACATCTCCAATCAAACTACGATAAAGATTTTAAACAGAGAAATTGTTATGCTAAGGTTGATTTAGGTTGACGACGGAAAAGTAAAACCTTTATTATCTAAGGAAATTATTTGTCTCGGTTGCCAAGACAACTTTGATTTATTCATAACGAAGCTGTAATAGACCGAAATACAAATAGCCCAATAAATTTATTGCAAATTAGACTAAAAAATCGGAGCAAGAAATTATTTCATGTCTTTGTTGTCTAGAAACATATGATTATTAACATTAAAAGAATATTTCAGAGTAACATAAAATATTTTTCATTAAGTATTTCGGATCAACTTTGTACACGTCGATGAGATTCTAAAATAGAATACATTTTATATGTTCTCATAAGATTGTGCTGAAGTTAAAAGTCTAGTTTGATAAGGAACAAATATTTTGTATCTTGGCTTTGCAATGGTGAGAACACATTAGAATTTATAAATCATCTTGGATTATATTAACATGAGCACCTTTTGTGCTCTATCCTAACTATAAGAAAAAACGCAAAACTAATTTACACTTTCAAATATTCTTGGTAAAATATGAACATGCTGAAAAAAGAGAATGAGTAAGTTCTAAACTATAAAGGACACACACAACACACACAGAAAAAAATATAATAAAACAACCTCAGACGTATACCGAATAAAATAACAAAATTAATTCATGTATTTTTTATAGCTAAAGTAATAAAATTTCATGATTTATATGTGGACAATCAAAAATAAATAAATTTTAAAATAAATGTTACTTTACTTATCTTGTGAGAAGAAGTGTCGTTCAATCACTGCTACATACAGGTGAATGTCATAATTTATAGTGCTGGAGTCGATAAGCATGGGTAATTCGAAATCATGCATATGTCGCCAATAGACATATTGAATATTAATTTGATAGTTTGAATTTCAGGATTTTGTTATCAGGTTTTCAATTTGAAATTCATTTTAGGCTGTAAGTATCATAATTTGAATATATAGGAATTTATAGTTTAAATTGTGTTTTTAAAAACCAATAAATTAATGGCAAATATAAAAATTTGTTTTTTCCTAAATAATTGAGTTGTCACTTTCATTGAAAAAACAGCAGGAGTTTCATGTTTCTTATACAAATATATGCAATTAGGGCTCTCACAAACATAGAATTTATTTGAGTCCTTTAAAATTATTCCCAATAACGCGGATATTTTATTTTAAATTTTTGTTTCGTATGATACAGGATATTTTAGAGATCAACAACCTTGTAAGGATGATTTTAGGCAATCCATATATAGTAACAGGGCTACACTCACGTTTCCTAGATAATACAGTTCCAGGTATGTTTATTTTTTTAAATTTATTCATTGCAAAAATTTGTTTAAAATTTTGAGATCTTTTAGGATTTGAAAAGTTCTAATATTTGTACTCATAATACATACCTGAGTCTTTTATAAATATATGAACTCTATGGAAAAACATAAATGACTTTCTATGTTTTTATGTATTTTGAAAATTATTTGAAGTTGGGGTCATAGTTTATATATTAGTAACTTGATTTTGTAAAGATGACATTTCTCTTGAGAGTTTCTCTTGCGCTTTTTACAAACAAGGTTTATAATTACTTCGACTTTGAAAAGGTACTGAATATATAGTCAATGTTTAGCTCAACTGGCCGAAAGGTCATGTGAGCTTATGGCATGGTGCGGCGTGTGTATTTGCGTGCGTGCGTGTGTGTGTGAGTGCGTGCGTTGTTATCACCTATTTTCGACTTTTACTCCAAAACTGCAGGACAGATTTTATGATACTCAGTCAGAAGCATGTATGAGCTGGTACAATTCAGATTTGTTAATGGCCTTGACATGGATACCAAACCTAGGTTACGGTCACCTATGGGTGCAAATATCTTTAAAAGTCGTCTCTGAAACCGATGATGGGAGAAAAAATAAAATGTGATATTTGGCTTCTCTACGGTCATAAGCCTATCGTTTGTTCAATTCATGAAATTGGTTCTAAAATTGGATTCCGCGTTTTTACGTTTGATTTAAAAAAATTCGTAAAATGGCTTCAAATTTTTATAACTTGACAAATAAACAGATTATAACATGGGGTTTTCAGTTTTAACTTTTTCTTGAAATGACCTTTAAAATAGGCTCAAGGTCTCAAATCAAGGTCATTATCTTATTTGTGAATTGTGGAGTTTTAGGCAATTTTCTTACAAACATGAAGAGATATATGAAATCAAGTCATTGTTAAAATGTTTAGCATAACAAAATTTAACAAGGTACCTTTTTCGTAACTATATGATAATTTAGTAGGAAATGTTGCCACTGAATGTTATTTTTGCTGATAAATACTGAATTGTGCATTAGCTTGAAAACTATTAACAATTTGTATAGGCATGTATATTTGAATATTGGTATTGATATGATGGTCAGTTTGATATTTAGTTCTAGGTCCTACGTTCAAGGGTCAAGATCATAGCTGCATAAGAAGACTAAAATTGTTAATTATCTTGAAAACTTTTATCATTTTGTATAGGCATGTATATTAGAATATTGTCGGTATTGATATGACAATCATTTTGAAATTTGGTTTAAAGTCATACATTAAAGGTCAACATAATATTGGTTCAAATATTGTAGGTTTTGACATTACGACTGTTTTGATAAATTGTTCAAGGTCTAACGTTCAAAGGTCATAGCTGCATAAATATACCTAAATGATTAATGATTTGGAAATTGTTCATAGTACTATAGTTAATACATTCATATAAGCTATTAAAAATAAAATGTGATTAGATTTTTCTGATTAATGATTGGGTTATTTTCCAGACTTGAGGAATTTGTATGAAGTTTTTGTAATTTAGTTCTTTGCAAACGATTTTGGACATGTCCTCAGGTGAGCGTTAAGGCCAATGGGTCTCTTGTTTAAAAATCGATTTAAGTATCTTTTGGAAAAACATGATCTACCAACTTTAAAATTATGATTTGAAAAAGGTTTACATCAATAAATTTGTGTATCTCGTTATGTTTTTGTACATAATGAATGCAAAGATATTTTGGCACGTATCTAATATAGTAGTCGTACTAGTAATAAGCTTATTGATACAATTTCCAAATACCCAGCATAATGTATTTTTTTTCTTTTAATTTATAATAAGTTATTTGTTTAGGTACATGGAAATGAACGCAGTTTAACTGCTTCGAAAGAAAAGGAATTGATTATGGCTGAAAAAGAACAGATATCGGAACGTTATAGGTAAGCTGCTAAAACGTATGAATTAAGTTTTCTTCCAAAGAGTGTAACGCATAATAAATTTGCAAGATCTTCACTATTTTGTCCTGGGTTTAGAAGAAAAGGAACGATGAAAAACTTGTCTGAAATTCAGGTTACATAAAATAGTGCAATAACAGCAAGCCAGTTTATATGAATATTGTATACAAAGAAAGATCAAAGAGCTTTAAAAATGTTTATTTTGACTCTGTATTTAAAGTTTGATGTTTGTTTTCACTTATTTCCCAATACAATATATTCTTTAGGTCAAAGTAATTTGGATACATATTGATACATCACCATTGTTTATTGTGCAACAGGTTGTTTTTCTGACAAACTGACGGTATTATCCGCCGTATAGCAACAGGCAGCAGACTTATATAGATAGCCTATTTTCTTGTCCATGCTGTACGAATCAATAATATAAGTTTTGGATCGAAAGAGTCAGCAGCTCAAAACGAGATTGAACCTAATAATTTCAAGTCAAGGTTAAATTAAAGATAGGTATAAAAATGACAAAAGGTTGTTCATGATCCTAGATGTCGTTGTTGTAGCTCAGTTGATAGAACACTCGCTTATAGTGTGGGAAGTCACGGGTTCAATCCCCGTTCCAACCCTGGAATTTCTCCTTGCTGTTGCACTTGCAGCGTAAGCAGCATGTCTAATTTCCGAGAACTGTTGATCTCACATGAAGCTTGTTATATTTGCTTTAAGATGGATGCGCCTATAAAGGAAACAAGTTGTTGGCAATAAAGTTTAATAAGTAAAAGTTGTAGAGCTTTAGGAATTGAATTTCTGATTTTTGTGAATACATATTCATGTATATGCAATTTTATGCAAGTAATTAAAAAAAAACAACTAAAAGCATCATGTCATGTTAAACATGGATTGGACACAAAATCAAATGGGGTATGTGGCGTCATAGCATTTCAGAGTTATGTTGGCTCTCAATAGATATAACACTGAAAAATCAAAATTCATCAACATACAACAGGTATATATATAACAAATATAACAGGTAAGTTCGGAATTAGATGTAGTTCACCATTTTTGTACAGGATTTGGAAACAAGTCTGCCACTTAGAATTGGAAATATATGAGCACTGTCTTCCCAAATATGTTAATCTGAGATGAAACACTGACTGTGGATCACCTTGCCAAAGTTAGTATCTACGGTTTCGTTTTAAAACTAACTTGCTGGTAACGATATTGAAATTCTCACCTGTACATCAATACCGGCTATATATCTGTCATGCTATTACAAAGCAAAACGATGTGTGACGATGTCGTAAATCGGAATTAGGGTTTATAGTTCAAACTTTATCATTCTAAAAAGTAACTAACCAGAAACATAATCAACTGTAACCAGCCTTGGATTAATGTACCCCAAGGCTGCAGGTTTATTTGTGTCTTTCATAGAAATTTCCTGATCTCCTTCGATACCCATTAGGTGTCGCACCACTGGTAAAACATTTGATTTTCAGTTTGTAAATACGAAATATTTATAAAAATATCTGTTTAATTATGATGTTCCAGTCTTCAACATTGACTAGGGGCCGAAAAGTTTATAATAAAAAAAGGATAAACCAAGATATTTGAAAATCAAAGAACTAGATCATTTTGAAAATAACTTACTGCGTAAGCCTGTTATTAGACTGGTGGGATTATAAAAATGGTTAACAAAAGTAAATGACTTTGGAAAAACTTACATCGATTGCTATAGACAGGTTGTCTTTATTATATCGATGGACACTATATTTACACAGTGTTTTTCTGATTTGCATGTACTATTTAATAATTATAATTACAGTAATACGGAAACTAAAACCCCTCATTCTTCAATGCGTTTTATAATTTTAATATATATATATTAATAAGAGTGATCAAAAACTGCAAATGTACACTTGTGAAACATCAATCGAAAGTTCCTTTAGAAGTTGAATTCGACCCTTTATAAAAAAGTCTATGATTTGATTAAGGAATAAAAATACTAAAACATTTTTACAATATCAATGATCTGAGTATTTTATTTTATTTTTTTTTTTGCAATTTCAGTTTTTCAATTTAATCTGATACAAATCATATTTTGACCTCATGAAAACATTACTTTTTGGCAATTTTGACAAATCGTGTATTTTTTATTTCACTTTTTACACCACATTTACTCCGTAATAACGTACATGTACAAGTAAGGCTTTAACGGAAATATCACAGCACAAAACATTATATTTGCTGTAACATTTAGTGCTTGTTTAAAGTTGGTACTTTATAACCACTAGCCCTAATATACAATCGCGATTGTCTGTGTCCTTTACATTATTCTTCTACAACTTTTATTGCGGTTTTTATTAAATTTTCAATTTATGTTGTCTTATTTATTTGATCTAGTTCAAAATGGAAGGACGCATCGTCTAACACGACAAAATCCAGTAATTACGAAGCCTGATAAGTTTATATAATGATTAAATTTAATTTACACACTTACTCACTTACTTACACATTCAACCTTTTAAATCAATTTAAATCGGTTTTTAAATTTTCATTTGAATGTCCACGAACAGATTGAAAAATGTAAATCAAATATTAGATAATCAATTAAGCAACTTATTAAGCATTGAACAAATGGTCCCAAAGCTGTTAAAATTGTTGTAAATGTTTCAACAGATAATTGACCTTATCAGAGTATTACGTTGTGTTCATGACGAATATCGATGTTATATAAATTCATGTACGGTGTTTCTCTTTAAAATGACTATATTGGAGGACAGTAAATAGTAAACATTATACACGTTGGCTTTTACAGAGAGTATTTTGTACTGGTCTCTTGTTAACTAGAGTGTCTGATCACTCAGATCAATCTATAAATAGACAGATAATACAACTGAAGACAAACCACTATTATGCTGATCCGATTTTATTTCATATTTGCAAATATAAGTTAAAATTTTTGAAAAAAACGTTACGTTTTCGGTTTGCAAAATGCAACTATTAGTTTTTTCTTCTCAGCCTGATCTTTTGTAACATCTGTAAATAAATAAATAAATAAATAAATAAATAAATAATAAATCAATCAATAAATAATCTGAATAATGAAATGAAAGTTTGAAAATTTTGGCAAATAAGAATAAAATAACTGTATTAGTAAATATAATGCTGAATAATACTTTTACAATAGTCACAGTGACCAAGATAAAGCTACGACACACGTACAAGTAACATAATAATTAGTGTTACATACAATCGTAAGAGGAAACTCGGCATAAAGGAGCTTGATTGTATACCAGGTAAAGAGTAAGCATTTTTGTAAGGTCTTTTGCAAAAGACCTCCGACTCCTTTATGGTTCTCCGGTCCGAAGTGATCGTGTCTATTTAATTCAAATAAGATTAAATTGAAAGATTTTTACAGAAATGAGAAAAGTAACGGTTTAACGGTTTAGGTACTTAACTGAAAAAACCTACATACACAAACAGAGTAATATACTTACCTGCATCGTAAACCGTTACATTTTCCACTACAAACACAAACAGAGTAACATACTTACCTGCATCGTACAACGACACATCTTCCACTACCTACACACACAGAGTAATATACTTGCCTGCATCGTAAACGGTAAAATCTTCCACTACATACACAAACAGAGTAATATACTTACCTGCATCGTAAACCGACACATCTTCCACTATATACACAAACAGAGTAATATACTTTCCTGCATCGTAAACCGACACATCTTCCATAATCATATCGTCTGTCTAAACGACAAGTCAAACTGCAATACCTTGAAGTAGTAGGACATGCCCTTGAATAACACCTGTTACAACATTAAAACAGTACATTATATTATCACATAGGCTTTAAGTCATTGAAGAGGACCATAGATCCCTTACTCTTTGCATGACCAATGTAACACGTTAGGTAGGAAGGGAAAGTTCTATATTTTTGTTACGACTAAAAATTTGGATTTACAGTGAAGAATATACAAAAAGTGTGTAGGTTTATATCGTAAATTTCTTTTTCTTATTCAGGTGCCGTGTGTACTGAATTCCTGAATATCAGCTTTTTGTTCTTTAAACAAACGTCACCAGACCAACCCCCTCCTTTAAGGATCTTTAAGGATCTGCAGT
>CM056605.1:8112501-8229829 GCA_029721355.1 Tegillarca granosa | reverse complement strand
TGTCGTGTTAGACGATGCGTCCTTCCATTTTGAACTAGATCAAATAAATTAGACAACATAAATTGAAAATTTAATAGAAACCGCAATGAAAGTTGTATAAGAATAAGGTAAACGAGACAGAAAATCGAGATTGTTTATCGGTGACCAGTGGTAATAAAGTACCTACTTTGAAAAGGCACTAAATGTTACAGCAAATCTAATGATTTGTGCTGTGATATTTCCGTTAAAGCCTTACTTGTACATACGTTATTACGGAGTTAATGTTGCGTAAAAATGGAAATAAAAAATACAATTTTTCAAAATTGCCAAAAGTAATGTTTTCATGAGGTCAAAATATGATTTGTATCAGATTAAAGTGAAAAACTGAAATTAAAAAAAAAAAAATATCATTGATATTGTAAAAATGTTTTAGTTTTTTATTCTTTAATCACATCATAGACTTTTTTATAAAGGGTCGAATTTAACTTCTAAAGACTTTCGATTGTGTTTCACAAGTGTACATTTGCAGTTTTTGATCACTCTTATTAATATATATAATATTAAAATTATAAAACGCATTGAAGAATGAGGGGTTTTAGTTTCCGTATTACTGTAATTATAATTATTAAATAGTACATGCAAATCAGAAAAACTCTGTGTAAATATAGTGTCCATCGATCTACATAAAGACAACCCGTCTATAGCAATCGATGTAAAGTTTTTTCCAAAGTCATTTACTTTTGTTAACCATTTTATAATTCCCACCAGTCTAATATCACGGCTTACGCAGTAAAGTTATTTTCAAAATGATCTAGTTCTTTGATTTTCAAATATCTGGTTTACCTTTTTTTTATTTTAAACTTTTCGGCCCCTAGTCAATGTTGAAGACTGGAAACATCAAAATTAAACAGATATTTTTAATAAATATTTCGTATTTACAAACTGAAAATCAAATGTTTTACCAGTGGTGCGACACCTAATGGGTATCGAAGGAGATCAGGAAATTTCTATGAAAGACACAAATAAACCTGCAGCCTTGGGGTACATTAATCCAAGGCTGGTTACAGTTGATTATGTTTTCTGGTTAGTTACTTTTTAGAATGATAAAGTTTGAACTATAAACCTAATTCCGATTTACGACATCGTCACACATCGTTTTGCTTTGTAATAGCATGACAGATCTATAGCCGGTATTGATGTACAGGTGAGAATTTCAATATCGTTACCAGCAAGTTAGTTTTAAAACGAAACCGTAGATACTAACTTTGGCAAGGTGATCCACAGTCAGTGTTTCATCTCAGATTAACATATTTGGGAAGACAGTGCTCAAATATTTCCAATTCTAAGTGGCAGACTTGTTTCCAAATCCTGTACAAAAATGGTGAACTACATTTTATTCCGAACTTACCTGTTATATTTGTTATATATATACCTGTTGTATGTTGATGAATTTTGATTTTCAGTGTTATATCTATTGAGAGCCACATAACTCTGAAATGCTATGACGCCATATACCCCATTTTATTTTGTGTCCAATCTATGTTTAACATGACATGATGCTTATAGTTGTTTTTTTTTTTTATTTACTTGCATAAAATTGCATATACATGAATATTTATTCACAAAAATCAGAAATTCAATTCCTAAAGCTCTACAACTTTTACTTATTAAACTTTATTGCCAACAACTTGTTTCCTTTATAGGTGCATACATCTTAGAGCAAATATAACAAGCTTCATGTGAGATCAACAGTTCTCGGAAATTAGACATGCTGTTACGCTGCAAGTGCAACAGCAAGGAGAAATTCCAGGGTTGGAACGGGGATTGAACCCGTGACTTCCCACACTATAAGCGAGTGCTCTATCAACTGAGCTACAACAGCGACATCTAGGACATACAACCTTTTGTCATTTTCATACCTATCTTTTAACTTTGACTTGAAATTATTAAGGTTCAATCTCGTTTGAGCTGCTGACTCTTTCGATCCAAAATTTCTATTATTGATTCGTACAGCATGGACAAGAAAATAGGCGATCTATATAAGTCTGCTGCCTGTTGCTATACGACGGATAATACCTTCAGTTTGTCAGAAAAACAACCTGTTGCACAATAAACAATGGTGATGTATCAATATGTATCCAAATTGCTTTTACCTAAAGGAATATATTGTATTGGGAAATAAGTGAAAACAAACATCAAACTTTAAATATAGAGTCAAAATAAACATTTTTAAAGCTCTTTGATCTTTCTTTGTATACAATATTCATTTAAACTGGCTTGCTGTTATTGCACTGTTTTGTTTATGTAACCTAATTTAAGACAGTTTTTTCATCGTTTCCTTTTCTTCTAAACCAAGGAGAAAATGGTGAATATCTTGCAAATTTATTATGCGTTACACTCTTTGGAATAAACCTTAATTCATACGTTTTAGCAGCTTACCTATAACGTTCCGATATCTGTTCTTTTTCAGCCATAATCAATTCCTTTTCTTTCGAAGCAGTTAAACTGTGTCATTTCTTGTACCTAACTTTAAACAAATAACTAATTAAAATAAAAAAAAGGAAAAAAAATAATTTATGCTGGGTATTTGGAAATTGTACAAATAAGCTTATTACTATACGACTACTATATTAGATACGTGCCAAAATATCTTTGCATTCATTATGTACAAAAACATAACGAGATATACAAATTTATTGATGTAAACCTTTTTCAAATCATAATTTTAAAGTTGGTAGATCATGTTTTTCCAAAAGATACTTAAATCGATTTTTAAACAAGAGACCCATTGGCCTTAACGCTCACCTAAGGACATGTCCAAAATCGTTTGCAAAGAACTAAATTACAAAAACTTCATAAAATTCCTCAAGTCTGGAAAATAACACAATCATTAATCAGAAAAATCTAATCACATTTTATTTTTAATAGCTTATATGAATGTATTAACTATAGTACTATGAACAATTTCCAAATCATTAATCATTTAGGTATATTTATGCAGCTATGACCTTTGAACGTTAGACCTTGAACAATTTATCAAAACAGTCGTAATGTCAAAACCTACAATATTTGAACCAATATTATGTTGACCTTTAAATGTATGACTTTAAACCAAATTTCAAAATGATTGTCATATCAATACCGACAATATTCTAATATACATGCCTATACAAAATGATAAAAGTTTTCAAGATAATTAACAATTTTAGTCTTCTTATGCAGCTATGATCTTGACCCTTGAACGTAGGACCTAGAACTAAATATCAAACTGACCATCATATCAATACCAAATATTCAAATATACATGCCTATACAAATTGTTAATAGTTTTCAAGCTAATGCACAATTCAGTATTTATCAGCAAAAATAACATTCAGTGGCAACATTTCCTACTAAATTATCATATAGTTACGAAAAAGGTACCTTGTTAAATTTTGTAATGCTAAACATTTTAACAATGACTTGATTTCATATATCTCTTAATGTTTGCAAGAAAATTGGCTAAAACTCCATAACTCACAAATAAGATAATGATGACCTTGATTTGAGACCTTGAGCCTATTTTAAAGGTCATTTCAAGAAAAAGTTAAAACTGAAAACCCCATGTTATTAACTGTTTATTTGTCAAGTTATAACAATTTGAAGCCATTTTACGAATTTTTTTAAATCAAACGTAAAAACGCGTAATCCAATTTTAGAACCAATTTCATGAAATGAACAAACGATAGGCTAATGACCGTAGAGAAGCCAAATATCACATTTTATTTTTCTCCCATTATCGGTTTGAAAGACGATTTTAAAGATATTTGCACCCATAGGTCACCGGTAACTAGTTTTGGTATCCATGGCAAGGCCATGAAAAAATCTGAATTGTACCAGCTCATACATGCATCTGACTGCGTATCATAAAATCCGTCCTGCAGTTTTGGAGTAGAAGTCGAAAATAGGTGTTTACACACACGCACGCAAATACACACGCCGCACCATGCCATAAGCTCACAAGACCTTTCGGTCAGTTGAGCTAAACATTGACTATATATTCAGTACCTTTTCAAAGTCGAAGTAATTATAAAACTTGTTTGTAAAAAGCGCAAGAGAAACTCTCAAGAGAAATGTCATCTATACAAAATCAAGTTACTAAGATCCTATTTATAATTATAAACTATGACACCAACTTTAAATCATTTTCAAAATACATTAAAACATAAAAAGTCATTCATGTTTTTCCTTAGAGTTCATATATTTATAAAAAGACTCAGGTATGTATTATGAGTACAAATATTACAACTTTTTCAAATCCTGACTAATCTCAAAATTTGAAACAAATTTTGCAATGAATCAAGTTTAAAAAAATAAACATACCTGGAACTGTATTTTCTAGTAAACGTGATTGTAGCCCTGGTACTATATATGGATTGCCTAAAATCATCCTTACAAGGTTGTTGATCTCTAAAATATCTGTATCATACGAAAAAAAAATTAAAATAAAAAATCCGCGTTATTGGGAAAAATTTTAAAGGACTAAAATAAATTTTATGTGTTGTGAGAGCCCTAATGGCATATTTGTATAGAAACATGAAACTCCTGCTGTTTTTTAATGGAAAGTCAACTCAATTATTTAGGAAAAACAAATTTTTATATTTGCCTTTAATTTATTGGTTTCTAAAAACACAATTCAAACTATAAATTCCTATATATTCAAATTATGATACTTATAGCCTAAAATGAATTTCAAACTGAAAACCTGATAACAAAATCCTGAAATTCAAACTATCAAATTAGTATTCAATATGTCTATTGGCGACATATGCATAATTTCGAATTACCCATGCTTATGGATTCCAGCACTATAAATTATGGTATTCACCTGGATGTAGCAGTGATTGAACGACACTTCTTCTCACAAGGTAAGTAAAATATACATTTATTTTAAAATTTATTTTATTTTTGATTGTCCACATATAAATCATGAAATTTTATTACTTTTACTATAAAAAATACATGATATAATTTTGTTATTTTATTCGGTATACGTCTGAGGTTGTTTTATTTTTTTTTCTGTGTGTGTGTGTGTCCTTTATGTTTAGAACTTACTCATTCTCTTTTTTTCAGCATGTTCATATTTTACCAAGAATATTTTGAAAGTGTAAATTAGTTTTGCGTTTTTTCTTATGTTAGGATAGAGCACAAAAGGTGCTCATGTTAATATAATCCAAAATGATTTATAAATTCTAATGTGTTCTCACCATTGCAAAGCCAAGATACAAAATATTTGTTCCCTATCAAACTAGACTTTTAACTTCAGCACAATCTTATGAGAACATATAAAATGTATTTTATTTTAGAATCTCATCGACGTGTACAAAGTTGATCCGAAATACTTAATGAAAAATATTTTATGTTACTCTGAAATATTCTTTTAATGTTAATAATCACATGTTTCTAGACAACAAAGACATGAAATAATTTCTTGCTCCGATTTTTTAGTCTAATTTGCAATAAATTTATTGGGCTGTTTGTATTTCGGTCTATTACAGCTTCGTTATGAATAAAATCAAAGTTGTCTTGGCAACCGAGACACATAATTTCCTTAGATAATAAAGATTTTACTTTTCCGTCGTCAACCTAAATCAACCTTAGCATAACAATTTCTCTGTTTAAAATCTTTATCGTAGTTTGATTGGAGATGTTCATCTTGTCAGCCATGACGGGATTGTCACCACAGGGACTAGACGTAACTAGCATGGTAGTTAAAGCGGATTAATATGAAATTAATGGAACTTTTTTAATGATGTCAAATGATTATCAAGGCACAATTAAACAAGAGAGCAACGATTAAATAACTCAGTATGCTATGCTTCTAGTACACGTATAAGTTTTTTGTACTTCTGGTCCCTAGCAACATGTCAAGAATGTCGCTTTTTCATTGACATGTTTTCATTCGCGGCACATACTAATACATTTACTTTTTTACCTTACAGATGTCGAAGCTTCTGATTACTTTGTTTCTGGCGATCGTAATTCTCGGTAAATAGTTAAATCTTATGGTTCATTTAGACGATATTTTTATTAAAACTCAAATGTTTAACGAGGTTTTCAGCTCAATGTAGTCGTTTTTAAGTTTTTTACCTTACTGAAAACATTTTATAATTGCTGTATGTATGGAAAACATTATTATATGATGAAACAAATTAATATGAATTCAATAAACTATATTATTCTAGAATACTAATTATTTTTAGTTAAAAAGGTCAAGATTAGGACTGCACTGAAGTTGGTTGCGTCGAATGGCAAATTTTCTAGGCTTTGTGACGAGCCTTTTTTATTTATGGAAGAATAAAAAATGTTCATTTGGTGCTCAAATTTGGTTAATATTTCTGATACAGTACAATGTAGTAGTGTTCACTTACGGTAAGTATTGAATTGCTTGTTCAGTCGTTCGCAAATGTCCACATTACAAACCACTTAGTACATTATACTGTTACTAAGACAACTAGTAGAGGTATGCGGCAAAGTAAAAATCCATTCTCACTTGTCGAACAAATCTGGAAAGTGACCTAACAACAAATTGGTTTCAGACTGGAATCCGACATTTTGGATTCAAGTTCATGTGTCTTCTTGTTATTCGTATTAAATACGTTTTCATGCCATGTTCTTAATTACAATGAATATTGCCAAGTCTCCTTTGCAGCAACTTACATCTTAGTTTCGTTTTAGACCTTTTATTGGAAAGTGAAGCAAGTTACGGATGTCCAAGTAACAAGGGTAGATGCATCAAAGCATGCAAAGCCAAACGATTTACCTCTGGTTACTGTCGGGGCAGCACGTGTCGGTAATTATTATATATTTGATAAACCTCTCCTCAAACCAGTGCTAGATTGACCAATTAGCATGATAATTTTAACCAATTTTATGTAGACTTTCGTCAGTAAATTGATTGCTTTACAACAAAGAAAACATCGTCTTGAAATATGTTTTATTTTGTTTGATATACCAATAATATTAGAATGGTATCTGTCATTTTTATTACAAGTATTTACGTTATTAGTATATTTACATGTATAAGTACTTCTAATATATAATTAGATAAATGTAAGTGTTACTATTTTTATAGCTCTTACAAATTGTTCAGAATATTTATAATTGTTCTTAATTAAAATGTTGTGGGACTTGTATTTTTTTCATTTTAACATTTTTTTTCTTAAATGACAGATGTGTAGGGAAAGTCTGTCCAAGATATCGACACTTATGCAAATTAAGTTGTTTCAGAAAAGGATACAAGAGAGGATACTGTAATGGAACTAGATGCCAGTAAATATTTTTCCTCTCTTTCATTATTTCATCATTGATGTGTTTCGTAAATTTTAACAGATTCCATTAAAGTATCTTTGAAAATGTTTCTTGATAAGTCAATAAAAAATTTACAAGATAAATTATTAAAAACAAAACACAAACACACACACACACACACACACAGAGAGAGAGAGAGAGAGAGAGAGAGAGAGAGAGAGAGAGAGAGAGAGAGAGAGAGAGAGTCTAATAATAATTCTAATCTTTGTGAATTGAAATATACTAAACAAAAAGTGCAAAAGGTGTAAATGAATACATAACGTTTAATAAAGAATCCAACCATATATATATATATATATATATATATATATATATATATATATATATATATATATATATATATATATATATATATATGTGTGTGTGTGTGTGTATGTGTGTGTGTGTGTGTGTGTGTGTTTGTGGGTGTGTGTGCTTTATCAAAAAATTATTAAAAAATTAACAATAATTAATTACCAGTTAAGTGATTTTGACAAATGCATGTATTTTAATTTTTATTTATTTTTTCTTTCGACTTTTTATACATGACGTTAGTTTAAAGAACAAAAAGCTGATACTCAGGAATTCTGTGCACACGGCACCTGAATAAGGAAAAGAAATTTACGATATATATCTACACACTGTTTGTATATTCTTCACTGTAAAACCAAATGCTTAGTCGTTACAAAAATATAGAACTTTCCCTTCCTACCTAACGTGTTACATTGGTCATGCAAAGAGTAAGGGATCTATGGTCCTCTTCAATTACTTAAAGCCTATGTGATAATATAATGTACTGTTTTAATGTTGTAACAGGTGTTATTCAAGGGCATGTCCTACTACTTCAAGGTATTGCAGTTTGTCTTGTCGTTTAGACAGACGATATGATTATGGAAGATGTGTTGGTTCACAATGCAGGTAAGTATATTGCTCTGTGTGTGTATGTAGTGGAAGATGTGTCGGTTTACGATGCAGGTAAGTATGTTATTCTGTTTGTGTATGTAGTTGAAGATGTGTCGGTTTACGATGCAGGTAAGTTTATTACTCTGTTTGTGTATGTAGGTTCTTTTCTGTTAAGTACCTAAACCGTTTAACCGTTACTTTTTTTATTTGTGAAAAAAGCTTTCAATTTAATCTTATTTTAATTATATAGAGACGATCACTTCGGACCGGAGAACCATAAAGGAGTCGAAGGTCTTTCGCAAAAGACCTTACAAAAATGCTTACTCTTTACTTGGTTTTCAATCAAGCTCTTTTATGCCGAGTTTCCTCTTAAGATTGTATGTTACACTAATTATTATGTTACTTGTACGTGTGTCGTAGCTTTATCTTGGTCGCTTTGACTATTGTCTAAGTATTATTCAGCATTATATTTACTACTACAGTTATTTTATTCTTATTTGCCAAAATTTTCACACTTTCGTTTGATTATTCAAGATTATTTAATTATTTATTTATTTACAGATGTTACAAAAGATCAGGCTAAGAAGAAAAAACTAATACTTGCATTTTGCAAACTAAAAACAAAACTTTTTTTTCAAAAATTTTAATTTATATTTGCAAATATGAAATAAAATCGGATCAGCATAATAGTCGTGTTGTCTTCAGTTGTATTATCTGTCTATTTATAGATTGATCTGAGTGATCAGACACTCTAGTTAACAAGAGACCAGTACAAAACACTCTCTGTACAAAACAACGTGTATAATGTTTACATTATACTGTCTCCAATATAGTCATTTTAAAGAGAAACGCAGTACATGAATTCATATAACATCGATAATAGGTCATGAGCACAACGTAATACTCTGATAAGGTCAATTATTTGTTGAAACATTTACACCAATTTTACAGCTTTGTGCTGTGATGTTTCCGTTAAAGCCTTACTTGTACATATACGTTATTACGGAATTCATGTGGCTTAAAAATGGAAATAAAAAATACACGATTTGTCAAAATTGCCAAAAAGTAATGTTTTCATGAGGTCAAAATATGATGTGTATAAGATTAAATTAAAAAACTGAAATTTAAAAAAACAAAATCAGATCATTGATATTGTAAAAATGTTTTAGTTTTTTATTCTTTAATCACATCATAGACTTTTTTATAAAGGGTCGAATTCCACTTCTAAAGAACTTTTGATCACTCTTATTAATATATATTATATTAAAAATTATAAAACGCATTGAAGAATGAGGGGTTTTAGTTTCCGTATTACTGTATTTATGATTATTATATAGTACATGCAAATCAAAAAACACTTTGTAAATATAGAGTCCATCGATGTATCAAGACAACCCGTCTATAGCAATCGATGTGAAGTTTTTCCAAAGTCATTTACTATTGTTAACCATTTTTATAATTTCCACCAGTCTAATAACACGGCTTATGCAGTACAGTTATTTTCAAAAGATTTCCAAATCCTGTACAAAAATGGTGAACTACATTTTATTCCGAACTTACCTGTTATATTTGTTATATATATACCTGTTGTATGTTGATGAATTTTGATTTTTCAGTGTTATATCTTTTGAGCGCCAACATAACTCTGAAATGCTATGACGCCATATACACCATTTGATTTTGTGTCCAATCCATGTTTAACATGACATGATGCTTATAGTTGTTTTTTTTATTTTTATTTACTTAAATAAAATTGCATATACATGAATATGTATTCACAAAAATCAGAAATTCAATTCCTAAAGCTCTACAACTTTTACTTATTTCACTTTTTGCCAACAACTAGTTTCCTTTATAGGTACATACATCTTTAAGCAAATATAACAAGCTTCATGTGAGATCAGGAGTTCTCGGAAATTAGACATGCTGCTTACGCTGCAAGTGAAACAGTAAGGAGAAATTCCAGGGTTGGACCGGGGACTGAACCCGTGACTTCCCACACTATAAGCGAGTGTTCTATCAACTGAGCTACAACAGCGACATCTAGGACATAACTCATGAAACAACATTTTGTCATTTTCATACCTATCTTTTAATTTAACCTTGACTTGAAATTATTTAGGTTCAATCTCGTTTTGAGCTGCTGACTCTTTCGATCCAAAACTTATATTATTGATTCGTACAGCATGGACAAGAAAATATGCGATCTATATCAGTCTGCTGCATGTTGCTATACGACGGATAATACCGTCAGTTTGTCAGAAAAACAACCTGTTGCACAATAAACAATGGTGATGTATCAATATGTATCCAAATTACTTGTACCTAAAGGTATATATATGTATGGGGAAATAAGTGAAAACAAACATCAAACTTTAAATATAGAGTCAAAATAAACATTTTTAAAGCTCTTTGATCTTTCTTTGAATACAATCTTCATATAAACTGGCTTGCTGTTATTGCACTGTTTTGTTTTATGTAACCTAATTTCAGACAGATTTTTCATCGTTTCTTTTTTCTTCTAAACCTAGGACAAAATGGCGAATATCTTGCAAATTTATTATGCGTTACACTCTTTGGAAGAAAACTTTATTCATACGTTTTAGCAGCTTACCTATAACGTTCCGATATCTGTTCTTTTTCAGCCATAATCAATTCCTTTTCTTTCGAAGCAGTTAACCGCGTTCATTCCTTGTACCTTACCATGAACAAATACCTTATTATAAATTAAAAGAAAAAAATACATTATGCTGAGTATTTGGAAATTGTATAAATAAGCTTATTACTATGGGACTTCTATATTAGATACGTGCCAAAATATCTTTACATTCATTATGTACAAAAACATAACGAGATATACAAATTTATTGATTTAAACCTTTTTCAAATCATAATTTTAAAGTTGGTAGATCATGTTCTTCCAAAAGATACTTAAATCGATTTTTATAAAAGAGACCCTTGGCCATAACGCTTGCCTAAGGACATGTCCAAAATCGTTTGCAAAGAAATAAATTACAAAAAATTTACAAAATTCCTCAACTCTGGAAAATAACACAATCATTAATCAGAAAAATCTTATCACATTTTATATTAATAGCTTATATGAATGTATTAACTATAGTATTATGAATAATTTTCAAATCATAAATCATTTAAGTATATTTATGCAGCTATGACCTTTGAACGTAAGACCTTGAACAATTTATCAAAACAGTCGTAATGTCAATACCTACAATATTTTAACCAATATTATGTTGACATTTGAATGAATGACCTTGAACCATATTTCAAAATGATTGTCATATCAATACCGACAATATTCTAATATACATGCCTATACAAAATGATAAAAGTTTTCAAGATAATTAACAATTTTAGTCTTCCCATGCAGCTTTGACCTTGACCTTTGAACGTAGGACCTAGAACTAAATATCAAAATGACCATCATATCAACACCCAATATTCAAATATACATGCCTATAAAAATAGTTAATTGTTTTCAAGCTAATGCACAATTCAGTATTTATCAGCAAAAATAACATTCAGTGGCAACATTTTCTACAAGAATTATCATATAGTTACGAAAAAGGTACCTTGTTAAATTTTGTTATGCTGAACATTTTAACAATGACTTGATTTCATATATCTCTCAATGATTGCAAGAAAATTGGCTTAAACTCCACAATTCACAAATGAGATACTGACCTTGATTTGAGACCTTGGACCCATTTAAAAGGTCATTTCATGAAAAAGTTAAAACTGAAAACCCCATGTTATTATCTGTTTATTTGTCAAGTTATACCAATTTGAAGCCATTTTACGAATTTTTTTAAATCAAACGTAAAAACGCGTAATCCAATTTTAGAACCAATTTCATGAAATGAACAAACGAAAGGCTTAAGACCGTAGAGAAGCCAAATATCACATTTGATTTTTTTCTTCCATCATCGGTTTCAGAGACGATTTTTAAAGATATTTGCACCCATAGGTCACCGTTACCTAGTTTTGGTATCCATGGCAAGGCCATTAACAAATCTGTATTGTACCAGCTCATACATGCATCTGACTGAGTATCATGAAATCTGTACTGCAGTTTTGGAGTAGAAGTCAAAAATAGGTGTTAACAACGCACGCACTCACACACACACGCACGCAAATACACACGCCGCACCATGCCATAAGCTAAGATGACCTTTCGGTCAGTTGAGCTAAACATTGACTATATATTCAGTACCTTTTCAAAGTCGAAGTAATTATAAAACTTGTTTGTAAAAAGCGCAAGAGAAACTCTCAAGAGAAATGTCATCTATACAAAATCAAGTTACTAAGATCCTATTTATAATTATAAACTATGACCCCAACTTCAAATAATTTTCAAAATACATTAAAACATAGAATGATATTTTTGTTTTTCCATAGAGTTCATATATTTATAAAAAGACTCAGGTATGTATTATGAGTACAAATAAAACAAACATACCGGTCCTTGTCCATATCACAATCCCAAAAACAAAGTAAAAACTTTGCAAACTGGCAAAATAGGTGATACACGTGAACTTCCATCAAGGAAGTGAGGCCGGGTGCTCCGGAGGGGTAAGCACCTCCAGTTTAGCTAGCTACACCCGTCACGTGTAAGTCAATTTTGAGAATGAAAGGAACAAAGACCTATGGTAAGTCAAATATATCCAGTATAAGTTGGGATACAGTGACTACATACTTATCAACAATATTGTAATGACGGCCATAAAACTTTTTAAGGGCCCTGATTAGCCTAGGCTTGCAATATCCTTGTGTCAACAATTTAATTGTAAGTAATTTGCTTCGTTACAGAAAGTTCCCATAGTGGGAACAAGCTCTACCGTACAGTATTAACTGTGAAACATATACACCATACGCAGGAGAAGCAGGGATATTACTGCAAAGAAACGGAAAGTTGACAATAGAAAAATTGAAGTCATCACGTTTGTCGTATAGCTTCAGTTGTAACCTTTCATGGGTGTCATAATTGAGGTATAAGTCCCAATATGAAGCAGAACATGGAGAATCTGTCGTGTCTTTTATTTCAAACTCACTTGGAGAGATGACATTCACATATTCTCCAAATATCAGAACTTTTCAAATCCTGAAAGATCTCAAAATTGGAAACAAATTTTTGCAATGAATAAAGTTGAAAAAAATAAAACATACCTGGAACTGTATTATCTAGGAAACGTGATTGTAGCCCTGTAACTATAAATGCATTGCTTAAAATCATCCTTACATGGTTGTTGATCTCTAAAATACCTGTATGATAAGAAACAAAAATTAGAATAAAATATCCGCGTTATTGGAAACATTTTAAAGGACTCAAATAAATTCTATGTGTTGTGAGAGCCCTAATGGCATATTTGTATAGAAACATGAAACTCCTGCTGTTTTTCAATGGAAAGTGACAACTCAATTATTTAGGAAAAAACAAATTTTTATATTTGCCATAAATGTACTGGTTTTTAAAAACACAATTTAAACTATAAATTCCTATATATTCAAACAATGATACTTACAGCCTGAAATGACTTTCAAATTGAAAACCTGATAACAAAATCCTGAAATTCAAACTATCAAATTAGTATTCAATATGTCTATTGGCGACATATGCATGATTTCGAATTACCCATGCTTATGGACTCCAACACTATAAATTATGGTATTCACCTGGATGTAGCAGTGATTGAACGACACTTCTTTTCACAAGGTAAGTAAAATATACATTTATTTTAAAAATCATTTTATTTTTGATTGTCCACATATAAAACATGAAATTTTATTACTTTTACTATAAAAAAATGCATGATATAATTTTGTTATTGTATTCGGTATACGTCTGAGGTTGTTTTATTATTGTTATTGTGTGTGTGTGTGTGTGTGTGTGTGTGTGTGTGTGTGTGTGTCCTCTATGCTTAGAACTTACTCATTCTCTTTTTTCAGCATGTTCATATTTTACCAAGAATATTTTGAAAGTGTAAATTAGTTTTGCGTTTTTCCTTATATTAGGATGAAACACAAAAGGTGCTCATGTTAACATAATCCAAGATGATTTATAAATTTCAGTGTATAATAACCATTGCAAAGCTAAGATACAAAATATTTGTTCCTTATCAAACTAGGCTTTAAAGGTCAGCACAATCTTTTGAGAACATATAAAATGTAAACTATTTTAGAATCTCATCGACTTGTACAAATAAACGAAATACTTAATGGAAAATATATTATGTTACTCTGAAATATTCTTCTAAAGTTAATAATCATATGTTTCTAGACAACAAAGACATGAAATCATTTCTTGCTCCGATTTTTTTAGTCTCATTTGCAATAAATTTATTGGGCTATTTGTATCTCGGTGTATTACAGCTTCGTTACGAATAAAATCAAAGTTGTCTTTGCAAACGAGACAAATAATTTCGTTAGATAATAAAGGTTTTACTTTTCCGTCGTCAACCTAAATCAACCTTAGCATTACAATTTCTTTGTTTAAAATCTTCATCATACTTTGATTGGAGATGTTCATCTTGTCAGCCATGACGGAATTGTCACCACAGGGACTAGACGTAACTAGCATGGTAGTAAAAGCGGATTAATTTTAAATTAATGGAACTTTTTTAATGATGTCAAATGATTATCAAGGCACAATTAAACAAGAGAGCAACGATTAAATAACTCAGTATGCTATGCTTCTAGTACACGTATAAGTTTTTTGTACTTCTGGACCCTAGCGACATGTCAAGAATGTCGCTTTTTCATTGACATGTTTTCATTTGCGGGACATACTAATGTATTTTACTTTTTTTACCTTACAGATGTCGAAGCTTCTGATTACTTTGTTTCTGGCGATAGTAATTCTCGGTAAATAGTCAAATCTTATGGTTCATTTAGATGATTTTTTTATTGAAACTCAAATGTTTAACGAAGTTTTCAGCTCAATGTAGACGTTTTTAAGTTTTTGACCTTACTGAACACATTTTATAATTGCTGTATGTATGGAATACATTATTATATGATAAAACAAATTAATATGAATTCAATAAACTATATTATTCTAGAATACTAATTATTTTTAGTTAAAAAGGTCAAGATTAGGACAGCACTGAGGTTGGTTGCGTCGAATGCCAATTTTTCTAGGCTTTGTGACGAGCCTTTTTTATTTATGGAACAATAAAAAATATTCATTTGGTGCTCAAATTTGGTTTATATTTCTGATACATGTCCATGTAGTTGTTTTTACTTACGGTAAGTATTGAATTGTTGTTCCGTCGTTCGCAAATGTCCACATTTCAAACCTCTTAGTACATTATACTGTTACTAAGACAACTAGTAGAGGTATACGGCGAAGTAAAAATCCATTCTCACTTGTCGAGCAAATCTGGAAAGTGACCTAACAACAAGTTGGTTTCAGACTGGAATCCGATATTTTGGATTCCAGTTCATGTGTCTTCTTGTTATTCGTATTAAATACGTTTTCATGCCATGTTCTTAATTACAATGAATATTGCAAATTCTCCTTTGCAGCAACTTACATCTTAGTTTCGTTTTAGACCTTCTATTGGAAAGTGAAGCAAGTTACGGATGTCCAAGTAACAAGGGTAGATGCATCAAAGCATGCAAAGCCAAACGATTTACTTCTGGTTACTGTCGGGGCAGCACGTGTCGGTAATTATTATATATTTGATAAACCTCTCCTCAAACCAGAGCTAGATTGACCAATTAGCATGATAATTTTAACCAATTTTATGTAGACTTTCGTCAGTAAATTGATTGCTTTACAACAAAGAAAACATCGTCTTGAAATATGTTTTATTTTGTTTGATATACCAATAATATTAGAATGGTATCTGTCATTTTTATTACTAGTATTTACGTTATTAGTATATTTACATGTATAAGTACTTCTAATATATAATTAGATAAATGTAAGTGTTACTATTTTTATAGCTCTTACAAATTGTTCAGAATATTTATAATTGTTCTTAATTAAAAGGTTGTGGAACTTGTATTTTTTTCATTTTAACATTTTTTTTCTTAAATGACAGATGTGTAGGGAAAGTCTGTCCAAGATATCGACAATTATGCAAATTAAGTTGTTTCAGAAAAGGATACAAGAGAGGATACTGTAATGGAACTAGATGCCAGTAAATATTTTTCCTCTCTTTCATTATTTCATCATTGATGTGTTTCGTAAATTTTAACAGATTCCATTAAAGTATCTTTGAAAATAATTCTTGATAAGATAAAAAATTTAAAAGATAAATTGTTAAAATCAAAACACAAACACACACACACACACACACACACACAGAGAGAGAGAGAGAGAGAGAGAGAGAGAGAGAGAGAGAGAGAGAGAGAGAGAGTCTAATAATAATTCTAATCTTTGTGAATTGAAATATACTAAACAAAAAGTGCAAAAGGTGTAAATGAATACATAACGTTTTATAAAGAATCCAACCATATATATATATATATATATATATATAGTATATATAGTGTGTGTGTTGTGTGTGTGTGTGTGTGTGTGTGTGCTTTATCAAAAAATTATTAAAAAATTAACAATAATTAATTACCAGTTAAGTGATTTCGACAAATGCATGTATTTTAATTTTTATTTATTTTTTCTTTCGACTTTTTAAACATGACGTTAGTTTAAAGAACAAAAAGCTGATACTCAGGAATTCAGTACACACGGCACCTGAATAAGAAAAAGAAATTTACGATATATATCTACACACTGTTTGTATATTCTTCACTGTAAAACCAAATTCTTGTAACAGGTGTTATTCAAGGGCATGTCCTACTACTTCAAGGTATTGCCGTTTGTCTTGTCGTTTAGACAGACGATATGATTATGGAAGATGTGTCGGTTTACGATGCAGGTAAGTATATTACTCTGTGTGTGTATGTAGTGGAAGATGTGTCGGTTTACGATGCAGGTAAGTATGTTACTCTGTTTGTGTATGTAGTTAAAGATGTGTCGGTTTACGATGCAGGTAAGTTTATTACTCTGTTTGTGTATGGGGGTTCTATTCTGTTAAGTACCTAAACCGTTTAACCGTTACTTTTTTTATTTGTGAAAAAAGCTTTCAATTTAATCTTATTTTAATTATATAGAGACGATCACTTCGGACCGGAGAACCATAAAGGAGTCGAAAGTCTTTCGCAAAAGACCTTACAAAAATGCTTACTCTTTACTTGGTTTTCAATCAAGCTCTTTTATGCCGAGTTTCCTCTTAAGATTGTATGTTACACTAATTATTATGTTACTTGTACGTGTGTCGTAGCTTTATCTTGGTCGCTTTGACTATTGTCTAAGTATTATTCAGCATTATATTTACTACTACAGTTATTTTATTCTTATTTGCCAAAATTTTCAAACTTTCATTTCATTATTAAAGATTATTTATTTATTTATTTATTTATTTATTTATTTATTTATTTATTAACAGATGTTACAAAAGATCAGGCTAAGAAGAAAAAACTGATACTTGCATTTCGCAACTCGAAAACGGAACTTTTTTTATTCAAACATTTTAACTTATATTTGCAAATATGAAATAAAATCGGATCAGCATAATAGTGGTTTTGTCATCAGTTGTATTATCTGTCTATTTATAGCTTGATCTGAGTGATCAGACACTCTAGTTAACAAGATACCAGTATAAAACACTCTCTGTACAAAACAACGTGTAAAATGTTTATATTATACTGTCTCCAATATAGTCATTTTAAAGAGAAACACCGTACATGAATTCATATAATATCGATAATACGTCATGAGCACAACGTAATACCCTGATAAGGTCAATTATCGGCTGAAACATTTACAACAATTTTAACAGTTATGAACCATTTTCAATGCTTAAAATTTTTATTTAAATGATTATCTAATATTTGATTTATTTGATTTACATTTTTCAATCTTTTCGCGGAGATTTAAAAGAAAATTTAAAAACCAATTTAAATTGATTTAAAAAGTTGAATGTGTAAATAAAGTTAGTGTGTAAATTAAATTTAATCATTATATTAACTTATCAGGCTTCGTAATTACTGGATTTTGTCGTGTTAGACGATGCGTCCTTACAATTTAGACTAGATCAAATCAATTAGACAACATAAATTGAAAATTTGATAAAAATCGCAATGAAAGTTGTAGAAGAATAACGGTAAACGAGACAGAAAATCGCGGTTGTATACCAGTGGTTATAAAGTACCTACTTTGGACAAACACCAAATGTTACAGTAAATATAATGACTTGTGCTGTGTTGTTTCCGTTAAAGCCTTACTTGTAAATGTACGTTATTACAGAGTTAATGTGGCGTAAAAATGGAAATGAAAAATACATGATTTGTCAAACATACCAAAAAACAATGTTTTCATGAGGACAAAAAACTAGTATGATTTTTATTAGATTAAATTGAAAAACTGAAATTAAAAAAAAAACATATATATTAATACATTAATCCAAGGCTGGTAACAGTTGGTTATGTTTCTGGTTAGTTACTTTTTAGAATGATAAAGTTTGAACTATAACCCTAATTCCGATTTACGACATCGTCACACATCGTTTTGCTTTGTAATAGCATGATAGATCTATAGCCGGTAAAGATGTACAGGTAAGAATTTCAATATCGTTACCAGCGAGTTAGCTTTTAAACGAAACCGTAGATACTAACTTTGGCCAGGTGATCCACAGTCAGTGTTTCATCTCAGATTAACAAATTTGGGAAGACAGTGCTCATATATTTCCAATTCTAAGTGGAGACATGTTTCCAAATCCTGTACAAAAATGGTGAACTACATTTTATTACCTGTTATATTTGTTATAAATTTACCTGTTGTATGTTGATGAATTTTGATTTTTCAGTGTTATATCTGTTGAGGCCAACATAACCCTGAAATGCTACGACGTCACATACCCCATTTGATTTTGTGTCCAATCCATGTTTAACATGACAAAATGCTAAAAGTTGTTTTTTTTATTTACTTGCATAAAACTGCATATACATGAATATGGATTTGACAAAATCAGAAATTCAATTCTTAAGGCTCTACAACTTTTACTTGTTAAACTTTATTGCCAACAATTTGTTTCCTATATAGGTACATACATCTTAAAGCAAAATTAACATCCTTCATGTGAGATCAGGTGTTTACGACAATAAGACATGCTGTTTACGCTGCAAGTGCAACAGCAAGGAGAAATTCCAGGGTTGGACCGGGGACTAAACCCGTGACTTCCCACACTTTAACGAGTGCTCTATCAAGTGAGCTACAACAGCGACATCTAGGACATAACTCATGAAACAACCTTTTGTCATTTTTCATATTATCTTTTAATTTAACATTGACTTGAAGTTAATTAGGTTCAATCCCGTTTTGAGCTGCTGACTCTGTCGATCTAAAACTTAAATTATTGATTCGTACAACATGGACAAGAAAATATGCTATCTATATCAGTCTGCCGCCTTTTGCTATACGACGGATAATACCGTCAGTTTGTCTGAAAAACAACTTGTTGAACAATAAACAATGGTGATGTATCAATATGAATCCAAATTACTTGTACTTAAAGAAATATATTGTAGGGGGTTTAGTGAAAAAAAAAATCAAACTTTAAATATAGAGTCAAAATAAACATTTTTAAAGCTCTTTGATCTTTCTTTATATACAAGCTTAATATAAACTAGCTTGTTGTTATTGCACTGTTTTATGTAATCTGATTTCAGACAGAATTTTCATCGTTTCCTTTTCTCCTAAACCCAGGACAAAATGGCGAATATCTTGTAAATTTATTATGCGTTATACTCTTCGGAAGAAAACTTAATTCATAAGTTTTAGCAGCTAACCTATCACGTTCCGATATCTGTTCTTTTTCAGCTATAGTTAATTCCTTTTCTTCCCAAGCAGTTATCCCGCGTTCATCCCTTGTACCTAACATCAAACAAATAACTAATTATAAACTAAAAGAAAAAACAAAAGTACATTATGCTGGGTATTTGGAAATTGTATATATAAACCTATAACTATAGGACTTCTATATTAGATACGTGCCAAAATATCTTTGCATTCACTATTTACAAAAACATAACGAGATATACCAATTTATTGATGTAGACTTTTTTTCAAATCATAATTTTAAAGTTAATAGATCAAGATTTTCCAAAGGTACTTAAATCGATTTTTTAAACAAGAGACCCATTGGACATAACGCTCACCTAAGGATATGTCCAAAATCGTTTGCAAAGAACTAAATTGCAAAAATTTTACAAAATTCCTAAGTTTGGAAATAACACAATAATTAATCAGAAAAATCTAGTCACATTTTATTTCTAAAAAGCTAATATGCTTGTATTAACAAGAATACAACGAATAATTTCCAAATCATTAATCCATTAAGTATACTTATGCAGCCATGACCTAAGACCTTGAGCAATTAATCAAAATGGTCGTAATGGGAATACCTTCAATATTTAAACCAATATTATAACCTTGATCTTTGAATGTATGACCCTGAACCATGTATCAAAATCATCATATCAATTCCTACAATATTATAATATATATGCCTTTACAAAATGATTAGAATTTTCAAGATAATTAACAATTCCAGTTTTCTTGTGCAGCTATCACCTTGACCTTTGAACGTATGACCCTAAACCATATATCAAAATGACCGTTATATCAATACCCAATATTCTAATATACTTTCAAAAAGATAAAGTCGAAGTTATTATAAACCTTGTTTGTAAAAAGCGCGGTAAAACACTAAATTCTCTCGAGAGAAATGTCATCTATAGAAAACCAAGATCCTATTGATAATCATAATCTATGACCCCAAATTCAAATAATTTTTCAAAATACATTAAAACATAGAAAGTCATTATGTTTTTCCATAGAGTTCATATATTTCTAAAAAGATTCAGGTATGTATATGAGTACAAATATCAGAACGTTTTCAAATCCTGAAAGATCATAAAATTTCAAACAAATTTTTGCAATTAATAAAGTTTTAAAAAATAAACATACCTGGAACTGTATTATCTAGGGAACATGACAGTATCCCTGTGACTATGAATGGATTGCCTAAAATCATCCTTACAAGGTTCTTGATCTCTATAATACCTGTATCATACAAAACAAATAAAATATCCGCGTTATTGGGATTAATTATAAGGGACTAAAATTATAATACAACGACAAGTAACATAAAATAAATTGTATGTGTTTTTACAGACGTAATGGAATATTTATATAGAAACATGAAATTCCTTATGTTTTTTTAAGTGGAAAGTGAAAACTCAAATATTTAGGAATTAATCAAATGTTTCTATTTGCTAAAAATTTATATATTTATATTTTTAAAAAAACACAATTTAAAAAGTAAATGATAAAAAGAGCTTTTTTTGTTTGACATTTAACGTCACTGCCACATTTAAATTTGAAAAAATTCACATGTCTTCTACCAATGTAAGCTTTTTGTTTTTTGTTTACCAAAAAACACATACAGAATCATTCAGTAATTACCTGTATCTAAGGCCTCTGGGTTCTCTCGCATCCAATATGGCATCATCAAACCAACAAACATAGAAAATCCAATAATCACGTGATTTCTTGTTGACGTCATATCCGTAAACTGTATATTTGATATCATAACGCCAACAAGAACACCGAAATTGATCATCTGCATGCCGCCTATAACACTGTAAGGTATCGTTACACATACAGCACCAATCTTTCCAATCACACCAAATATCATGTAGATTATGCCTAGAAGCTGGAACACTCGAAGGCTAGCTACCTGTCGTGTACAATTAATTATATAGCGGATTCAGTAAAATTACTTATTTACAAAATACTCTTTTACCATTTTTCATGAACGCCCAAGTTTGTTCAAACAACCCTTTAATTCAAGTTTTATTTTTACCAAACATACGCAAAGTGTTTTACAACAATGCATCGCAAATATCTATTAAAACTAATTCGTAGGATGCATGATATAATTACCATCGATATACAATTATTACTTTTAAAATAACTAAAGAAGTTTTTAATTAAAAGTACTTTGAAATATACTAAAACGTAACCTTACAAGAATAATACTTTAAGGGAAACTGTAAACTTTTTAGCATAAATGTTTTAAATACCATTTAGATATAAAAATATCGAAAACTGCATCAAAATTTAATGCCGTTTGAAACCTATATTTTTTCATCTTCCGTTGATTGCAAAGTGAACTGCTTCCTTTTGAGTTTTAGCAGTGACCTGCTTCCTTTATATAAGTCACGACAGTAATGGAAGTAGTATTTAACATAATGGACAGAAGTAATAATGATAATATAGCAATGTATGATAAAGAACGTATGAAAAAGAAAGTAACAACTCGGATATACAACTTATAATTTCAAATGGTTTGTCACTATATAAGAAGAATTAGACAATTTTATAAAGTGAGGAATTTGGCGTATTGCCTTTGTTATTCAAACCAGACACGCACTCATCTGTTCAAACCTACTCTGGATTGTAATTCGTTGCCTAGCTACTACAAAATCAAGAAATGAAAATAAGATAAATAAATCAATGAAATATTTAAAAACCGATAAATATTAACTTGTCAAGTACTTAAAATTGGTTATATCGCTGATATTTGAAATGAATTTAAAATCAAATCGGACTGAAGTATAACGTATGAAATATGTCAAAACTGAAAATGTTTTCCCCTTTATAAATTACCATTTACTGTTTCATTGGTGAAGTTCATATTTTCGTTAGCAATACAATTTTTAAAAAATGGATTATTTCTTATTAAGCGACTAAAAACACCTTTAACCAATCGAGTTGCAAAGACATACGTTAATTTTTATAAAACAATATCCAGATTGGCATTGTTTATTTAAGAAAAAATTCCAGCATTTTTGTAATGTCAAAGTTTAAACAAAGTACAGAGAATGCAATGTTTAGGCATTATAATGACTAATTATAATATATAGGTGTCATACCTTTGTAATGCCTATGGCACCAATATTCCCACCGAATGTTGATGTTGCATGACTGGCACCTGCTGATCCTGCTATCAAACTTGAAATTCCTTCGATCATTATACCTCTATTAACACTGTGTGGTGGAGGTGCAGGTAAATCGCACACTCTAGCACATGCGTAATAATCTCCAATATGAGTCCTATGACAGAAGCTATTGTTCCAAACAGAAAAGTAATGAATGCTCCAGTATTGAACAGCGGAGAACCAAATTGTCCTGAAAAATCAAAGCATCAAATGACTAGACGATTAATTTTTGTTAATAGTAATAACAGTTACAAAATCAATGCTTTTATTATTTATTTGTAAAACTATAAAAGATTTGAAATAGTCTATGATAAATGCATTAACTTCGAGAGAAAAGTAACAATATTTATTCTGCGCGACTTTGCAGTTGAAATTTTGCAATAAGTAAAAAGCTTATAAAATAGTTTGTACATCATTTTGTCTGGGGGTATCAATATCTTGAAATAATTATCTGTACTCTTATTTTTCCTTATCACTTCTCTTAACGTGTTCATGGTATTTCAGATTGTTCTACACAATTTTAAACATTTCTATAAATAGCTGTCAACTTCTAAAGCAAATATTATTTCTTTAATTAATTTTGTAGTTGTACCTGGATACGGAAATAAAAACCAATTTGCCATGTTAATGACGTATGTCCTGGAGTCAGTTCTGGCATAAAACTCTTTACTTTTTGGATCAGAAGAGAATCCGCCTGCTTCTGTTATGATAATACTTATTACCCAACCGAATATGGCAGCTATTAATACCTGTAATATAATATTATTGATTATTGAATGATTATACTACCAATCCACCCAGAAATGGCGGAAAAAAAGTCATTTGGGCAAATATCTTACATTTAAAGACATCACCCGACAGATTTATTTCAGGAATTATTTCAGCATTGAATTTTTATGAGAATTTATAATAAAAATGAATAAGCGTTTTCTATTTAAAAAGATGCCTCAGATTTTATCATTAAAAGAATAAAAAAAATATTATTCCGATATAAATACACCGGAAATACGTTTTAAGATTTGTTTTCTGTTTATTTTCAAGAAAGCGTAACTTAATTATTTACCGAGAACACTTTGTGGAAAGGGAATCGAATAATTCTACATCCACCTTTTGGTGTCCAAATTGGTATCGGGGTATTCATTTTTCTCAAGTATAATGATAGAATGATTGTTGTTCCTGCAGTCCTGAAACAAGTATATGCATACACGTTTTAACAAAAGCAAACATATTTATAAGAAAAGCAAATATGTGTTTACGAGCAATGTCAAACCGTTATTTGTACCTTCAAATCATTTATTAGTTCACCCGGTATAAATGTTTGTTTTTATGATCCATACGCTTACAAAATAATGACTAAGAGTTTATGTTTTCTAAGATTTATACATTAGGATGAGATTTAAGACGCCATTTGCTACTTTACTCGTATAATCATTGTGAAAAATGAAAAAAAATCTTTGAAATTATTTTGTTGCTTTAAAATGTTAATTTCTTTAAAAGTTTGGAAATGTGTCTTCCGAATAGAACTGTGTAAATTTTAACTCACATAAAAGCAATGCCCCAGTGGGCACTTGCAAATCCAACAGTTGCACGATAGGAAAATAAACCAACCACGGTTAACGACGGTACCACAGTTACAGGACCAATAAATCGGATCAGGAAACCAACCAATCCCGTCATACCAATCAGCATATGTATAAAACCAGCAATCATTAAACTACCGGTAAACTAAAACATAACATTTTGATCAATGATGAGCATCTTTTATTGTTATTATTCTCCAACATTTTTTGACCCGCAACTAGCGTATAAAGCTGATGCATTTGAAGGATTATACAATTATAAATTTCAACATATGCACAATAATTTGCATTTATTTATTCATTTATCATTATTTATATGAACGTTTTATTTATTGAAAAACTGATTAAAATATCAAATCTCAATTTACCCCCCCCCCCCTTCAACAAATTCTCATGTCTAACATTATATCATAATATATAAGTCCTTTCGTAAATTAAGCAAAAAGGTTCTGGTTTTCAAAACCTAGGTGTTATGTTCAATTTTAAAGATACATGCCTGACGCAATTTGTAGTAGGACTGTGCTTCAGTTAAAGTTGGCATTGTGACGTTTGTAATATTAAACATAACTACAAAATAACACGATAAGTTAAAAGGTTAGAAAATTTCAAAATCGTAATGACAATTATTATAATATTTAATGATAGAGATATATGCTACTAAACAATGCAATATTTTTCTCCAATCTGAACTTTGGCAACACTCTCTCTCTCTCTCTCTCTCTCTCTCTCTCTCTCTCTCTCTCTCTCTCTCATTTGTGTGTAAGTGCACGTTAGTGCAGAATATGCAATTATTTTATTCGCGTATTAAATCTTTGATATCTGAATATCGATTAAATATCTATATTGATAGGAATCTCTCTCTCTCTCTCTCTCTCTCTCTCTCTCTCTCTCTCTCTCTCTCTCTCTCTCTCTCTCTCCGTGTGTGTGTGTGTGTGTGTGTGTTCAAAATTTCCGTACTAATTTAAACTTCAATTTTACCCGCATTTTCTTCGGGACATTGCCACTCTTTAAGTGCTGATAGTGCTAACAATGGTACAATGTATGACATGGCTGGTCCTTGGTACAGCGGAATTCTACAAATACGAAATTAAAATTAATCCAGTTAGCAACTAACAACCGCTTTATATTAGCGCATAGAAATTTTACCGATTTCAAAATCCAGTTGTTTAAGCCCAGTTTTATTTTAGCTCCAGTGATTACCCGACTACATAAAAAAACTTAATTTAATTTTTTTTATTCTATTCTATTCTATTCTTTATTTAATTTCTCTACATTAGTGATTACAGATTAAAAGAATATATCACTACTTCTGATGCCAGATAGGGAAATCTTAACCAGAGTTTTAATATATCTGACGCAGAACGAGGCTTAAGATTTTTCTATCTGACACCATAAGTAATGATTGATTCTTTTTCTTGCACCACAAAATATACAAGTTCTATTAAAAATCAAAATTCAACATATAATGGAAGTGTGGCGTTGAAAACACAAGATAGGAACAAGCGTGACGTCATAATTCATATTAACATTACGTCATAAAAATAAGAAATAAACTTGTTATTGATAAAAAAAACGTTTTAAAATTAAATTTTAAATTTAAACTTACATGTAGTACTACCTGTTCCGTTTATTTGTTTGTTTAAATGTATGCCAGATTCTTGGGTTTAAAGCGGTTTTCAAAGTATCGATACACCTTTGATTTGATTGATAAATCCTCGCGGGAAAAAGAGCTTGTAAGCTATCTTGTAAAGGAGGGTACAAGATTAAAATATCTTGCACCGCTCTTTAAATGAAAACTTCTTTCTGGGGTGCAAGAAAAAGTAAACTATAAATATCTTAACTTTAACTGTGTAGATCGATATAGCATTTCCTTGATTAAATGTGAATAAAAAACAAATTGTTATTTGATCAATAATATGATAATGTGACGGGGACAGGTATAATATTCAAAACTTAAACATCATCACAGACCGTTTCGGTGGACCGTTAGCATTTGCTCGTAAGTGTTGTAAAATTTTAGCGACAGTATTATTTTAACGGTTGAATCATTCCGCCAGTTGCGCTAAAATAAAAATGTATGCATATCTTTGCAAGATAATAGTATTATAATTGGGAAAGATTTATCTGTATGATGTAATATGCAGGTAACAAACGTTTAAACAATTGTTACTTAAAATATTAAAAACATATTTCATATTTGTTTAAAGATGGGCGTTTGATTTTTCAACAAATTGTTCATTGACAATTGTTATTGCTATTCACAGTCCAAATTAGATATTTGACCAACATCACCTTGATCATTTATCTCATTATTAAGAAAACTGGGTCAATGGCTAATTTTTGAATACTTTATTAAATACGGCGAAGTACTTGAATTTCATCATTTAGAAACTTGGTGTGATCCGTATCAAAGATAGGATAAGTATAAAGTACTGAAGTATCTTCTCACTTCATCAAATACTTAAGTTCAATAAGCAATAACGATGAAACCTATAAAAGTACTTACAAATGATCCTAGGGACAAAAACGATCGATGATAGTATTCGATTTCTAGTAATTATTGACTTTTACTTGTTTGTATTTGTGTTTCATTTGTAATATATGATTCATTTTTACTATCCTTGTAATATGTCGTTATCGACTTGAACACTTCATTCTAAAGAAACGAATTCAACTTCTTGTTATACGCAATGACAATTTGCCATATATAACCAACTCAATATCGGTAATAAATCCCATGTCTTAATAAATTTATTGTTTTTTCGTAACATTAGGTTGTTAAACCTATATATCATAAAAGCATAAAATATAAGCAGTTGTGCCTTAGTTACCTTATTCCAATCGTGTTTTGGAGAAATGTACACAATCCGGACATGAAGAATGTAGTACTAAGTAACCTTGCTTTAAGAGCTTCGTCATTTCGAGCACAAACTATATCGGCCACAAACAAAGCCGCTGACAAACTTCTGGACAATGAAAGGAAACATTGCTAAAACATTAAAAATAAGTAACACTATCACAAACGTTTTTTCATTGTTCGTAAAACCCTGTAGACAGCCGGAAAAGTTTACTCTGCAGTTGTCAATGATTTAAATCATGACATGTGCTTTATCAATTCTCAAGAATTGGATGTATCAAAATTTTAATTATATGTATTTTTATCAATAGAAAAATAAAGTATATGATATATTTCATAAAGGAAAAAAGCCCGGACACATTACTGATCATTTACCAAGACCTAACCAATATGCTTTTTAAAATGAACTTTCGTCAAATAAAACAAACAAACCTGTAATGCAAACATCAAGGTCAGGTGAAAAGGTGGAGTTTCATGTACGTCATACATGAACCGTTGTTCTAGGCGTTCTATAAACACATTGTTCATTTCCTCCTTCTTACTTTCAGTGTTTGTTTTATCTTCTACAAAATCTGTTGTATCAAATGAAGAACTGCTGTAGCACTGATTTTTCTCATCTTCAGAAATTTCAGTTTTTGGATGTTTTTTATATGTGTTATCTTGGTTCTGGGAGTGCTCTGAATTATCAGATGCGTTACTATGCATTTATGAACTGTCTTTCATTGAGTCTGATGTGTAAGCATGGTTCCTATAGTAATAGTCTTTTGTTTTATTTCCGTGGTCTATTGTAGGTAACTGGTCACTGCTTTTTAAAGTAAATTTTCCTTGACACGCCATGTTTTATTATCTTTGGCCTTAGAAACAAAACTCCTTTTCTTTTGTCTGTTTCTTTTTATATCTTCGTCAAAAAATTGTGTTATTTTATTAGGAATCTTTATTGCTAAAACACAAATATCCATTTGGAATTAGTGATTTATTTTAAACCAGGCATATAAAAATTATACTCCCAAAAATGCTTGAAATAAGTACATTTGTACTTGTAAAACTTAGTTACTTGAAATTAACATTGTTTGCCAAATTTAGTCAAGAAACTGAACAACTGTTACTATTAATCGGCTTTTGCGATCAAAGGGATTTGATTGTTGAGGGAATACTGTTTACAACAAGAGGAGCACCATAAATGGAATTTTAATCACTGTTTATAGTGATATAAATGTTTGGTTAACGAATCAATGGTTTGCTTTCTTTTGATTTTTCCATTTCTTTACATATATTTGTCAGGATCAATCATCAGACTTTATTAAATACTGAGATTTAGTAGCAATTTTAAAATACTCTAGTTACTCTCCCTCCTCTAACCAAATTATCGAAATTGATCTTATCAATATCAACAATCTGAGTAAGCAGTTTGTAACTGCAAATTAAAACATACATAAACATTAAAATATTAAAATGGCGCATGATCAAATTACGTGAAAAACTTATAGAAAACTTACGTTTTTTCTACTTTAACATCCAACTTTTACTTTTTTGTCAACTATACAACTTAAACGTATCAGGTAAACAATTCCGAGTAGGTGATACACATTTGTATGTGGAAAACATAAGTTCATAAGGTGCGGCTTAACATGTATACGTTGACTATAGGGTATTTAATGTTATCAACATTATGTGATATCAGATAAAACAGATAACACAGATCAACTAAAGTTAAACGTTTTTAAATAGAACATTTCTACAACAGTAATTATTATACACAAATTATAAATACAAAATACAGTACCGTTAATAAAGTGAAAATGTTTTGCTAATTAACTGGCATTGAGAGAGAGAGAGAGAGAGAGAGAGAGAGAGAGAGAGAGAGAGAGAGAGAGAGAGATTTTAAGTGTTATCTTGGATACTGTGACGTCATACATATCAACGATATGATGTTGACAGACAAAAAGATAAAATATTTTGTAACAAATAACTACATGATTTACTTTTTAATGGCACGAATTTTGTGTACAGAATAAAAACGTTCATTTTCTGGTATACTTACTAAGTATACATTTTGCATTGACCATCCTAACATTTTATCCTCAAAGTACAGCGGAAAAGGTTATATTACTTATGGTAGCTGTATCATATAAATGCTTTAAAAGAAATATATCAACTTTTTCCATCCCGATGATATATAATGAACGCTCAGTCAGATTTACTGTCTCGATAGTCATGTTCTGTGTGACAGATATTCAACCAAACAAATAATCTAACGATTTTTTTTAATTACAGGACAATTAGAGAAGCCATGAAAAGATCATATTGAGTTAAAAAGGATCTTCCTAGGATTGTGTCGATCTGCCGACGGTACTTTCCATCAAACTATGTTTTGAAGTTAATCCAAGTCTTGGGACTAAAAAACAGTCAGTTTCATCGCATTTTCATAAAGAATTTTTCCATCGCAATTGTTAGAAGACTTTTTAGAAAAATTAAATAAAATTAAATGGCTCTTTAAAACCTTATTGCGATTACAATTTCTAAGTGTCTGAGAGCAAATGTAGACTTGTCGAAGCAATCAGTTGTGTAAGCTACCGGCGTATAAAGTTAAAAAACCTTTCAACCTTTGCAAAGCTAACTAACAATAATAACAATAATATAATGATGAAGTGAAAACATATAATGATCAAAAGAAATGATCAAATCGTAATTTTTAGATTTTTAATCATACAAACAGTATTATTATTTCTTCTTTTCGGGTAAAGAGATCATTTCCATATTTAAAAGGAATTTCATTTAAATTGTTAAAATGTTAATTTTTATCGTCATTCCCTTAATATAGTTTACTTAAAACTTAACTTATTTACGGAGGTGGGTATTTGATAGATATATAGACTGATGAGTATTGTTTCCAGGGTAAAAGGACTTACCTTAATAGCAATATAAATGTTCTTCATTTTAATAAATCAGAACAGTATATGATATTATCATATTTTTTAAAATTTTATTATATCTTATGTATGTTATTTCTTACATCTGTGTATGTTAGTGAGTATTTGTAAATTTAAACAAAAAGGTGATATTTATACAAAAAAGGCACCAGTTTGAAACAATATAACCGGTAATAGTTTAAAACTTCTTAAGCCATATGTGATATAAAGAACAAATAAAACCTGCACCCATGCAAAAGGTTAGAAACCCTCCTAAACTACAAATATAATTCTTACAGGCCATTTTCAATTTTTAATGATAGTTGACAAACTATCAGTACTGTTTGAACCAGCTTTTAACACTTGATTATCTTTCTTTATTCATTTTAGATACAGAGGTGTTTGTTTTAAATACTGTTTCCAAGGACTTAAAACAATACATGTGTTGCAAAGCATTCCTTTAGACTTCATTATTTTCAACTGTTTGGCTTATGTTTTTTATCTATCAAACTTTTCGGTCTTAGTGTCACTGATGAGGAATGAATTTCCGAAATGTGCACATCTGGCACATCAAAATTTAACTGGTATTTGTGTTATATATTTACTACCTCTGAGCGGTTACCGCTGCTGGTGGAGTAAAACTACCCGAAGGTATCCATAACTCAGTAGACAGTACTTTGTGCTGTCAGAAAATATACCATTTAGCAAAATTTTCAGCCGTCTAAAATTTGAAATTTATTTAAAGCAAAGGTTTGTTTCCTCATGCAAAGCATTCCTTAGCTGGATTTGGATTTATATAATTTTGGAATTTTAGATTCATTATTTTCAACTGTTTAGCTTATGTTTTTTAATCTATTAAACTTTTCGGTCTTAGTTCACTGATGAGGAATGAATTTCCGAAATGTGCACATCTGGCACATCAAAGTTTAAATGGTATTTATGTTATATATTTACCCTATGAAACATGCTAATATAAAACAACTTTTCCCGTCGGTAAACGGTACATATTGTTGTACAGTTGTACGAATAACAGTTTTTGTGTCATTTAAGATGTTTAAAAACTGTTTTATGTCATTGTGATTTAATATTCGTGGAAAACTTCTTTTAATCAGAAAAATCTTATTTTATTAATTTTATTTGATAAGAATAAAGCTTTACTGTGTAAAATTTGTTTATAATAAGAAAAAACGCAAATAATTACTTTAGAAACAATTTTTTGTTAAAGTCAGTTTTCTGTGTGTCTAAATTGTGTAAAGTATCTTTCTGATAAGTGTTTCTTTAGCAATAGCAATTGATCCGCTTTAATTTTGTTATCTATTAGATTCTTATCTACAAGTTAACATAAAAACCATTATTGACAAACATGTCAAAATTTTTAACTTAAAATGCGCCTCAACACTATATACAGTTTAGTGTTAATGTTGTTTCACAAAACATCAGCAATTTTCTGCTATATGCGACGGGTACAAGGTTATTAATCTCTAAGGATTAATATTAAAGCATGTTCTTGAATGCGTTGGATATGCAAGTTTGTATACGGGTTTGCCATGTACAAGCGCTCTAAAAGCAACTTTTTGTTAGGAGCCTAGCTCACCTTATCAGAATGCCACTGTCAAGTTTATCACTCCCTATTTACATTTTCATAGAACAAAGTGAACCAGTTAATTACTTTTTCCAAACTTAAATAAAGGCCAAATTACATATGTGAATTCCATTTGTGGATAATTGTGTTAAAACAAACAAAAAGAAGAAATAGGATGTATAGTCCACCAATCTGTTTGTATTATGCAGAAAAAGTACAAATGTCACGAGAATTGCCATATAATTTTTCAAATTTTAACCATTTGTAGATTTTTGTATCTTCGTTAGAATGTTTAACAAATTGTAGATTGTAATAGTCATCTATTTTACATATAAAATATACATAATTTTATAAAGATATATAACAGATACAACTGATACTAAGTATAAATAAGTAATATTAGTTAACTAGGCTATTTATAATGAAAATAAGTAATATAGTCTTTAAAAAGTTACAGTCTAGTACGGAGTGGTCTTTTATTGTCATTATTAGGACTTTTGTAATATGGGTTTTTTTTAATGGTTTCCGAAATGTGTATCTGAGTAAAACTAAAAGTGCCAAAATGTATCAATCTATGCCATCTTTTCGTCATCCACTCTTCTTCTGAATCCAGGACAAAATGGAGTGTATCTTGCAGCTTTGTTGTGAGTAATGCTTTTCGGCAGAAAACTTAATTCGTAAGTTCTGGCAGCTAGTCTGTCACGTTCAGAAATTTTTTCTTTCTCAGCAATAGTGAGTTCCTTCTCCTCCCATGCAGTTAAACCTCGCTCGTCTCGTGTGCCTTTAAAGATAAATTTATATCATATATCAATGTAAACTAATGAGAAAAATATTGTCAATTATTTAAACACATTATGTATAAAACAAAAATGGTTACCTTTGATAAAAAAATTACTTATTTCGAATTACATGCACTTTTAATTAATAACCTAATCACAATGTCTATTTTACTGAAGCTTAACAACTTGTAGAAATATAGGGTGCTGTATAATTATTTATATTAGCAGGTACCATATTTGGCGCTCCTGGGAGTCTAAAACATTTAGCATGCGTTAATATTGGCGCTGCCATTGTTTCACCTTAGACAGATGAACTTAAATTAATGTTGAAGTGTATTATTATTGGCAGAACTTAATTAAACACCAAAAGCTTCAGTATTAATATACAGCCAAAATAAATACTTATACAGTAATATATTACATACCAGGTACTGTATTATCTAAGAAACACGATAATATCCCGGTAACGACAAATGGATTAGCCAGGAACATCTTGATGAGATTGTTAACCTCGGAAATACCTAAAATAATCAACTATACACATTTATTCATATTTTTGGCAATTAGCAGTAATATTCCGAATACTCATTGTTAATTTAATATTGCTTAAAACATAAGTATTACAATATTCCATGTATCAACTAAACATTTCAACCAAAACTTAAAAATATTATGACGATTTCGTTATTTCAACAGTTAAAATAATATTAACCATATGCACTTATTTAATATTTATTATCTTGTTGCTGTTCCCCTTCAAATGAAACAAAGACCAAAGCTCATTTGCGATATGATAACAGCACATCTAACAGATTTGAAAAAATAGAAATCAGAATAGCAGACATATTCAATTCTAGAGGAAAATTTCTTAAGATATAAACGTACCTGTATCCAAAGCGTTTGGGTTCTCTCGCATCCAATATGGCATCATTAAACCAACAAACATAGAACACCCAATGATCACGTGATTTCTCGTTGATGACATATCCGTAAACTGGATATTTGATATCATAACGCCAACAAGAACACCAAAATTGATCATCTGCATCCCGCCTATAACGCTATAAGGTATTGTTACACATACAGCACCAATCTTTCCAATCACACCAAAAATCATGTAGATTATACCCAGAAGCTGGAACACTCGAAGGCTAGCTACCTGTGAAATTATATAAAATTAGGAATATTTATCGTTATTTTAAATTTCATACTCCTTTCTTGTCACAATAATAGTTTTTAATGGTTTAATAGAATAATCTATGGTCCATGTAATCCAAATAACGAAAAAAGCCAGAAAAAAAATTTAATGCGATTTTTTTTTCTTATTTCGATAATTAAATTAAATTTTTCTATATTGTGTTTACTTATACAAAAGAGCATATTTTCTTTGTGCCAATTACATTAAAACGTTATGTTCAAAGGCTCTACTTTATCAGATTCACCGGAATGTTAAATAGAACCTTTACCTTTGTTATACCTATAGCACCAATATTCCCGCCAAATGTTGAAGTGGCATGACTTGCTCCTGCTGATCCTGCTATCAAACTGGAAATCCCCTCAATCATAATACCCCTGTTAACACTGTGCGGCGGAGGTGCAGGCAAGTCACAAACTCGTGCGCATGCGTAATAATCGCCTATTGAGTCGATAACAGATGATATTGTTCCAAAGAGGAAAGTAATGAACGCTCCGGTATTGAACAATGGAGATCCAAATTGGCCTTTAGGAAATAAAACAGTATCAAAAATCAATTATATACAATATTATACTATTTACTTTTCAAGATGCAGTCCTTTTTTAATTGTTACATTAAAATGAAAATACATTTGCATATCAATAAACTAGTTAACTTTAACATGTTTATAGGCGGTTATAATTTTACAAAAAACTGTTAAAAAAACACTATTATCAATTAGAATGTAACTTTGACTTCATATTCAATGATGTAAGAGAAAGGTCTAAAAATGTTTAAAGAAACAGAATCTTCGTAATTAAAACAAACCGAATTGCTTTCTGTGTTCTGTTTGATTAAATTATGTTAAAAGTTGTTACCTGGATACGGAAATAAAAACCAGTTTGCCATGTCTATAACATAAGTCCTAGAGTCAGTTCTGGCATAAAATTCTTTACTTTTTGGATCAGAAGAGAAGCCGCCTGCTTCTGTTATGATAATACTTATTACCCAACCAAATATGGCCGCTATTAATACCTGTAATATAACATTATTGATTGTTAAATGGTTAAATTGAATGTTTGTAATTAAACCAAGTAAATAAAGTCTAAAGTAAAGTGTTCCTTGATTTAGCACAAGTTTACTACTTTAACTAATATCAGTTGTGTGTATTTAAAGATGGATACTTACAAATGTCGACATATTATAGAATAAGTAAAAAATAAAACATGTAAACTGTTCCTAAATGTAGAACTGGTGTGTTGTTTTTAATGATCTATACAAAATTTTGTCATTTGTCATTTGCATTTGTCATATTAACATCCATTTGTTTGGCAATTGCAATTGTATTTAATTGGTTTTCAACAGTTATTTTAAAAAATACATTCACTTCACAAAATAGATTTTTACTTAAAACTGGTCATTGAACCCACGGGATAATGGTGTAATGTTACAACAAAAAAATTTTACAGTGATCAATTTGGTTTTTATTTCTGTTCTTTTCTTGTTCTTTTCTTTTTTATTTTTGTTATTTCGTACATTTACTTATATTTCCTGTTTAAGAGAACATGTTTCTTATTGCAAATTTCTGTCTCCTTTTAACTTTTTATATATTGATTCAATTGAATAATATTTAAAATTACTCGATATCATTAACTGTTTGTAAAATAATCACCTCACTTCGTTTTATGAAAAAACTATCTGGCAGTCGATAACTTACCGAGAATACTTTATGGAAAGGAAAACGTATAATTCTACATCCTCCCTTTGGTGTCCAGACTGGTATCGGTGTGTTAACGTTTCGTAGATATAGTGACAATATAATTGTTGTCCCTGCAGTCCTGTATTTTTAAGAAAATGTTTTTGACTTTTATAATATGTTGCATACAGTATAATTTTGTTTACATTGCAAAAATAACATTACATGTAACACAAAACACAGAAAAATAGTCTAGTCAATATTAAAAAAGTAGGTCTCAAAAATGCTCTTTGTAACAAATTAATACTTACAATACTATTTGTTTAGAAATATTTATCTAAAATCGTTTCGCTTTGTATTTTTCAGAGCACATTTGTGCTTTCCATTGAAAGCTAGTGCATGCTTCTAGCATTCCATTTCAAGCGGGGACTTTAGGTGTTTAAAATCGTCATTGGTCATTTGAAACTTTTCTGAGCACACTTACATATTACTTAGCATTTATGTCGGACATCTTTTAGAATTACATTGATTATGCAAATGAAATCTTCAACCTGATTGGATTGATGGGGTCTATAAACTTTATAACTTCGATTTCAACATAAAAATACTAAAACCTCTGAAAAAAAACTTTACATGCAGCATATTTATATCACTGCATACTAATATCACAAGATAGCTAAGTCGAGATCTCGAGATATGAAGCCGAGATTTTATATTGAGATCACAAGATAGCTTAGTCGAGATCTCGAGATACCAAGTCGAGCTCTCGAGATACCAAGTCGATATCTCGAGATATTAAGTCGAGATCTCAAGATACCAAGTTAAGATCTCGAGATATTAAGTCGAGATTTCAAGATAGCTAAGTCGAGATCTCGTGATAAATTTTATTTTGTGTGTGTCCTAAACCAGCCACCATAATATCTACACTACATTGCATAAATAAACAAGAGGCCCATGGGCCTTAACGCTCACCTGAAGATTTGTCCAATATTGTTTGCAAAGTGCAGTAGACAATATATTACGTACAGAAACTTTAAAAGTTTTCTCAAGTTAAGAACTCCCACAAAACTTAATCAGAAATATATCCACTCACATTTCATTCATAAGTAGCTTATATAATATGCATGAAGTAACTGTAGTGCAATGAATAATTTTCAAATCATTTATCAATTTCAGCATACTAATGCAGCTATGTCCTTGACCTTTCAACATATATGGCCTTGAACCATATATGATTGTCATGTCAATACCTATAATATTCTAATATACATGCCTATGCATGAAATCAATAGCTTTCAAGATAATTAATAATTTAAGTATTCCTATGTTGATATGACCTTGACCTTTGAACATATAACCTTGAACCATATATCAAAATGATCGTTGTCGTAATACCTACAATATTGTTATATACATGCCTATACAAAAACTTAATAGTTTTCAAGATAATTAGCAATTTAAGTCATCTTCTGCAGCTGTGACCTTGACCTTTCAACATATGATCTTGACCTATATATCAAAATGATCGTCATGTCACAATACATACAATATTCTAATATACATGCCTATACAAAAAACTTAATAGTTTTCAAGATAATTAGCAATTTAAATCTTCTTTTGCAGCTGTGACCTTGACCTTTAAAACATATGATCTTGACCCATATATCAAAATGATCATCATGTCAATACCTACAATATTCTAATATACATGCCTATATAAAAACTTAATATTTTTCAAGATAATTAGCAATTTAAGTCTTCTTTTGCAGCTGTGAACTTGACCTTACAACATATGACCTTGTACCATATATCAAAATGATGTTTGTCACAATACCTAAAATATTCTAATATACTTGCCAATACAAAAACTTAATAGTTTTCAAGATAATTAGCAATTTAAGTCATCTTCTGCAGCTGTGACCTTGACCTTTCAACATATGACCTTGACCAATATATCAAAATGATCATCAAGTCAATACCTACAATAATCTAATATACATGCCTATATAAAAACTTAACAGTTTTCAAGATAATTAGCAATTTAAGTCTCCTTTTGAAGCTGTGAACTTGACCTTACAACATATGACCTTGTACCATACATCAAAATGATCGTTGTCGCAATACCTACAATATTCTAATATACATGCCAATAAAAAAAGTAAATATTTACAAGATAATTAGCACTTTAAGTCTTCTTTTCAAGCTGTGACCTTGACCATTCCACATATGACCTTGATCCATATATCAAAATGATCGTCATAGCAATACCTACAATATTCTACTATACATGCCTTTATAAAAACTTAATAGTTTTCAAGATAATTAGCAATTTAAGTCATCTTCTGCAGCTGTGACCTTGACCTTTCAACATATGATCCTGACCCATATTTCAAAATGATCATCATGTCAATACCTACAATATTCTAATATACATGCCTATACAAAAACACAATAGTTTTCAAGATAATTTTGCAATTTAATCTTTTGTTAGCAGATGTGACCTTGACATTACAACATATGACCTTGTACCATACATCAAAATGATCGTTGTCGCAATATCTACAATATTCTAATATACATGCCTATACAAAAACTGAACAGTTTTTAAGATAATTAGCAATTTAAGTCATCTTCTGCAGCTGGGACCTTGACCTCTCAACATAGGACCTTGACCAATATATCAAAATTATCGTCATGTCAATACCTACAATATTCAAATATACATGCCTATACAAAAAACTTAATAGTTTTCAAGATAATTAGCAATTTAAGTTATCTTCTGCAGCTGTGACCTTGACCTTTCAACATATGATCTTGACCCATATATCAAAATATTATCATGTCAATACCTACAAAATTCTAATATTCATGGCTATACAAAAACATAATAGTTTTCAAGATAAATAGCAATTTAATCTTTTTTTGCAGCTGTGACCTTGACCTTGCAATATATGACCTGGTACAATATATCAAAATGATCGTTGTCACAATACCTAAATTATTCTAATATACATGCCAATACAAAAACTTAATATTTTTCAAGATAATTAGCAATTTAAGTCATCTTCTGCAGCACTGATCTTGACCTTTCAAAATATGACCTTGACCAATATATCAAAATGATCATCATGTCAATACCCCCAAATAATCTAATATACATGCCTATATAAAAACTTAATAGTTTTCAAGATAATTAGCAATTTAAGTCTGCTTTTCAAGCTTTGAACTTGACCTTACAACATATGACCTTGTACCATACATCAAAATGATCGTTGTCGCAATACCTACAATATTCTAATATAGATGCCAATAAAAAAAAACTTAATAGTTTTCAAGATAATTAGCACTTTAAGTCCTTTTTCCAGCTGTGACCTTGGCTTTACAACATATGACCTTGACCCATATAACAAAATGATCGTCATGGAAATACCTACAATATTCTACTATACATGCCTATATAAAAACTTTATATTTTTCAAGATAATTAGCAATTTAAGTCATTTTCTGCAGCTCTGACCTTGACCTTTCAACATATGATCTTGACCCATATTTTAAAATGATCATCATGTCAATACCTACAATATTCTAATATACATGCCTATAGAAAAACATAATAGTTTTCAAGATAATTTGCAATTTAATCTTTTTTTGCAGCTGTGGCCTTGACATTACAACATATGACCTGGTACAATATATAAAAATGATCATTGTCACAATACTTAAAATATTCTAATAAACATGCCAATACAAAAACTTAATAGTTCTCAAGATAATTAGCAATTTAAGTCATCTTCTGCAGCTGTGACCTTGACCTTATAACATATGATCTTGACCCATATATCAAAATGATTATCATGTCAATACCTACAAAATTCTAATATACATGTTTATACAAAAACTTATTAGTTTTCAAAATAATTAGCAATTTAATCTTTTTTGCAGCTGTGACCTTCACCTTACAACATATGACCTTGTACAATATATATTAAAATGATCGTCATGGCAATACCTACAATATTTTACTATACATGCCTATACAAAAACTCAATAGTTTTCAAGATAATTTGCAATTTAAGTCATCTTCTGCAGTTCTGACCTTGACCTTTCAACATATGATCTTGACCCATATTTCAAAATGATCATCATGTCAATACCTACAATATTCTATTATACATGCCTATACAAAATCATAATAGTTTTCAAGATAATTAGCAATTTAATCTTTTTTTGCAGCAGTGACCTTGACCTTACAACATATGACCTGGTACAATATATCAAAATGATCGCTGTCACAATACTTACAATATTCTAATATACATGCCAATACAAAAACTTAATAGTTCTCAAGATAATTAGCAATTTAAGTCATCTTATGCAGCTGTGACCTTAATCTTTCAACATATGACCTTGACCCATATATCAAAATGATCGTCATGTCAATACCTACAATATTCTAATATACATGCATATACAAAAAACTTAATTTTTTTCAAGATAATTAGCAATTTAAGTCATCTTCTGCAGCTCTGACCTTGACCTTTCAACATATGATCTTGACCCATATTTCAAAATGATCATCATGTCAATACCAACAAAATTCTAATATACATGCATATACAAAATCATAATAGTTTTCAAGATAATTAGCAATTTAATCTTTTTTTGCAGCAGTGACCTTGACCTTACAACATATGACCTGGTACAATATATCAAAATGATCGTTGTCACAATACTTACAATATTCTAATATACATGCAAGTACAAAAACTTAATAGTTTTCAAGATAATTAGCAATTTATGTTATCTCCTGCAGCTGTGACCTTGACCTTACAACATATGATCTTGACCCATATATCAAAATGATCGTCATGTCAATACCTACAATATTTTAATACACATGCCTATATAAAAACTTAATACTTTTCAAGATAATAAGCAATTTAAGTCTTCTATTGCAGCTGTGAACTTGACCTTACAACATATGACCTTGTACAATATATCAAAATGATCTTTGTCACAATACCTAAAATATTCTTATATACTTGCCATTACAAAAACTTAACAGTTTTCAAGATTATTAGCAATTTAGGTCATCTTCTGCAGCTGTGTCCTTGACCTTTCAACATATGACCTTGACCAATATATCAAAAGGATCATCATGTCAATACCTACAATAATCTAATGTACATGCCTATACAAAAACTCAATAGTTTTCAAGATAATTAGAAATTTAAGTCTCCTTTTGAAGCTGTGAACTTGACCTTACAACATATGACCTTGTACCATACATCAAAATGATCGTTGTCGCAATACCTACAAAATTCTAATATACATGCCAATACAAAAAGTTAATATTATCAACATAATTAGCACTTTAAGTCTTCTTTTCCAGCTGTGACCTTGACCATTCAACATATGACCTTGACCCATATATAAAATGATCGTCAGGGCAATACCTACAATATTCTACTATACATGCCTATATAAAAAATTAATAGTTTTCAAGATAATTAGCAATTTAAGTCATCTTCTGCAGCTGTGACCTTGTCCTTTCAACATATGATCTTGACCCATATTTCAAAATGATCATCATGTCAATACCTACAATATTTTAATATACATGCCTATACAAAAACATAATAGTTTTCAAGATAATTTGAAATTTAATCTTTTTTTGCATCTGTGACCTTGACCTTACAACATATGACCTTGACCCATATATCAAAATGATCGTTGTCACAATACCTACAATATTCTAATATACAGGCCTATACAAAAACTTAATAGTTTTTAAGATAATTAGCAATTTAAGTCATCTTCTGCAGTTGCGACCTTGACCTTTCAACATATGACCTTGACCCATATATCAAAATTATCGTCAGATAAATACCTACAATATTCTAATATATATGCCTATACAAAAAAATAAATAGTTTTCAAGATAATTAGCAATTTAAGTTATATTCTGCAGCTGTGACCTTGACTTTTCAACATATGATCTTGACCCATATATCAAAATTATCGTCAGATAAATACCTACAATATTCTTATATACATGCCTATACAAAAAACTAAATAGTTTTCAAGATAATTAGCAATTTAAGTTATCTTCTGCAGCTGGGACCTTGACTTTACAACATATGACCTTGTACAATATATATTAAAATGATCGTTTTCACAATACCTACAATATTCTACTATACATGCCTATAAAAAACTCAATAGTTTTCAAGATAATTAGCAATTTAAGTCATCTTCTGTAGCTGTGACCTTAATCTTTCAACATATGATCTTGACCCATATATCAAAATGGTCGCCATATCAATACCTACAATATTCTGATATACATGCCTATAAAAAAACTTATTAGTTTTCAAGATAATTAGCAATTTAAGTCCTTTTTTGCAGCTGTGACCTTGACCTTACAACATATGACCTTGTACAATATATCGAAATGATCGTTGTCACAATACCTACAATATTCTAATAAACATGCCTAAACAAAAACTTAATAGTTTTTAAGATAATTAGCGATTTAAGTCATCTTCTGCAGCTGCGACCTTGATCTTACAACATATGATCTTGACCCATATATTAAAATGATCATCATGTCAATACCTACAATATTCTAATATACATGCCTATACAAAAAACTTAATAGTTTTCAAGATAATTAGCAATTTAAGTTATCTCCTGCAGCTGTGACCTTGACCTTACAACATATGATCTTGACCCATATATTAAAATGATCATCATGTCAATACCTACAAATTCTAATATACCTGTCTATACAAAAACTTAATAGTTTAAAAGATAATTAGCAATTCAATCTTATTTTCCAGCTGTGACCTTGACCTTACAACATATGACCTTGTGCAATATATCAAAATGATCGTTGTCACAATACCTACAATATTGTACTATACATGCCTATACAAAAAACTTAATACTTTTCAAGATAATTTGCAATCTAATATTTTTTGTAGCTCTGACCTTGACCTTACAACATATGACCTTGTACAATATATCAAAATGATCGATGTCACAATACCTACAATATTCTAATATACATGCCAATACAAAAACTTAATAGTTTTCAAGATAATTAGCAATTTAAGTCATGTTCTGCAGCTGTGACCTTGACCTTACAACATATGATCTTGACCTATATATCAAAATAATCGTCATGTCAATACATACAATATTCTAATAAACATGCCTATACAAAAAACTTAATAGTTTTCAAGATAATTAGCAATTTAAGTCATCTTTGCGGCTGTGACCTTGACCTTTCAACATATGACCTTGACCAATATATCAAAATGATCATCATGTTAATACCTACAATATTCTAATATACATGCCTTTATAACAACTTAATATTTTTAAGATAATTAGCAATTTAAGTCTTCTTTTGAAGCTGTGCCTTTGACCTTTCAACACATGATCTTGACCCATATTTCAAAATGATTATCATGTCAATACCTACAACATTCTAATATACATGCCTATACAAAAACATAATAGTTTTCAAGATAATTAGCAATTTAATCTTTTTTTGGAGCTGTGACCTTGACCTTACAACATATGACCTGGTACAATATATCAAAATGATCGTTGTCACAATATCTACAATATTTTGAAATACATGCCAATACAAAAACTTAATAGTTTTCAAGATAATTAGAAATTAAATCATCTTCTGCAGCCGTGTCCTTGATCTTTCAACATATGACCTTGACCCATATATCAAAATCATCGTCATGTCAATACCTACAATATTCTAATATACATGCCTATACAAAAACTTAACAGTTTTTCAGATAATTAGCAATTTAAGTCATCTTCTGCAGCTGCGGCCTTGACCTTTCAACAAATGACCTTGACCCATATGTCAAAATTGTCGTCATGTCAATACCTACAATATTCTTATATACATGCCTAAGCAAAATCTTAATAGTTTTCAAGATAATTAGCAATTTAAGTCTTCTTTTGCAGCTGTGACCTTGACCTTACAACATATGATCTTGACCCATATTTCAAAATGATCGTTGTCACAATACCAACAATATTCTAATATACATACCTATACAAAAACTTAATAGTTTTTTAGATAATTAGCAATTTAAGTCATCTTCTGCAGCGGCGACCTTGACCTTTCAACAAATGACCTTGACTCATATATCAAAATTGTCGTCATGTCAATGCCTACAATATTCTACAATACATGCCTATACAAAATCTTAATAGTTTTCAAGATAATTAGCAATTTAAATCTTCTTTTGCAGCTGTGACCTTGACCTTTAAAACATATGATCTTGACCCATATATCAAAATGATCGTCATGTCAATACCTACAATATTCTAATATACATGCCTATACAGAAAACTTAACATTTTCAAGATAATTAGCATATTTAAGTCTTCTTCTGCAGCTGTGACCTTGACCTTACAACATATGACTTGGTACAATATATCAAAATGATCGTTGTCACAATACCTACCAGATTCTAATATACATGCCTATACAAAAACTTAATAGTTTTCAAGATAATTAGCAATTAAAATCTCCTTTTGCAGCTGTGACCTTGACCTTACAACATATGACCTTGAACCATATTTCAAAATCATCGTTGTCACAATACCTACAATATTCTAATATACATGCCAATACAAAAACTTAATAGTTTTCAAGATAATTAGCAATTAAGTCATCTTCTGCAGCTGTGACCGTTACCTTTCAACATATGACCTCGACCCATATATAATAATGATCGTCATATCAATACCTACAATATTCTAATATACATGCCTATACAAAAACTAAAAAGTTTTCAAGATAATTAGCAATTTAATCTTTTTTTGCAGCTGTGACCTTGACCTTTCAACATATGATCTTGACCCATATATCAAAATGATCATTATGTCAATATCTACAATATTCTAATATACATGCCTATCCAAAACTTAATAGTTTTCAAGATAATTAGCAATTTAATATTCTTTTGCAGCTGTGACCTTGACCTTTCGACATATGACCTTGACCAATATATCAAACTCAGTGCCTTATAATTTCCCCATTTGAGCCCCATGGCTACCATTTGTGCAAATCTGAAAATAGATGACCTAAGGATGTTATAAATGAAATAACTAAGGTATATCTCTTGTAGATTCAGAGGAGAAGATTTTCAAAGTTTTCCACTCTTTCCCCCTTGTAGGGCCCCAAGGGGACATAACTCCTTCATTTGTGCAAATCTGAAAGGGTTTCACCCAGGCATAATGGTAACCAAAGTTCATTAAATTTGGCCCAGTGGTTTTGGAGGACAAGATTTAAATGTAAAAAGTTAACGCACGACGCACGACAGACGACGGACGGTGAACCATTGCAATAGCTCATCTGAGCTTTCAGCTCCGGTGAGCTAATAAAAAATTAAGATAAAAGAGCTCAAACAAATGGAACTAAAAACTAAAACTGATCTCCAGTTTAAACTCATGTGTAAATTTTTAAATTAAGAATTTTTAAAGCTTCCGTCATACAAAAAATAACAAAAATGTTTTACCATCATCAGTTTTTAATGACGCTCTAATTGGTCAATATAAATATTGTTTTCATTATTTTATAATAAGCAAGTGGATTTCCCATTTGTTTATGAATAAAATAAACAAATATCTTGACCTTTATCTATCCACTTAACTGGAGGGAAGAAAACAACACTTCAAGGGATTAAGTAGAAAACAAATCTTTACTTACTAAGTGTCAGTCTTAAAATGTTAATTGTAAGTTATGCTTGCAGTTTGTAAGTATACCAACATTTAACCATTAAAGTTGTGATACTTCCGATTATACTTACAGAAAAGCAATGCCCCAGTGAGCACTTGCGAATCCAACAGTTGCACGATAGGAATATAAACCAACCACGGTTAAAGACGGTACCACAGTTACAGGACCAATAAATCTGACCAGGAAACCAACCAATCCCGTCATACCAATCACCATGTGTATAAAACCAGCAATCATTAAACTACCGGTAAACTAAAAATGAAATTAATTTTTATTTAATAGAAATAAAATAAGATTTTTTGTTTAATTTTGGATGCAATTATAATGGACAATTCATTGAAAATAAATACTGTGATTTCAGACCCTTATATAAAACTTTAACCTCACTACTAGACAGTTAATTTAGTTTCCGTCGTCGGGAGTCCCACAACAACTAGCTCCAAATGTAGCTTTGTATAGTTTTTATTTATCTTGTTCGGCAGTTTCAGTTATTTACCGGTTATATGTAGTGACACTGATTCTATTGCCTGTGGCGTATACGTATTCCTTGTTTTTTCAGTTACAATTTAAAAGTTTCATTCTAGAAGACTTTCAAAATACAAATTGAATAAATATTATTACGACTTATAATACATTAAAACCGTTAAATAAAACAGAATGACATACATAATCAACTAACTTATGAGTCGTAATAAAGACTGAATTGGACAATGAATGTTTAGAGTACGGGTCACTGTAAGGTCTCTACTTTTTTCCAAAACAAATGTATTTACAGATTCGGTACAAGTTAACAATGATGTATTGAAATTTGTTATATATACATTTCAATAAAGCTTCAATGTTTTCATTTTTAGAAATGTTACCTGACGTAATTTATAATAGGACTGTGGATCCGTCTCATAAGGAACAGTTGCGTTTGCTGTAACATTCGTTACTACTGAAACAGTATAGAAAAAAAGAATTCATAATATTGTATCAGTTGTAATCAAAAGTAAGTTTCCAATCAATGTAAAATACTGCTGTCGATCGCGATGTCACTGTTTCGGTGACAGCGTATTTTGGAAGTATTTCCATATATCGTGCATTTTCCATATTTTTATATTGTATTTGCAAACTGTGCATTATAATACATACCTAAAGCTGTGATAGATCTAAATCTTTCTTCAGTTATTTTAGTTAAGAGTTTCAAAAAAAAAAAACGATCTTTCTGAGTATCTTTAATTTTACTAAGGGCATGTAGGAAGGAAATCTGAAGAAACAATTTTTTTTTTCAAAGTCTGTCCCCACTAAAAAATTTAAAAGAAGGCAAGCTTTACATAAATTCATTCTACTTTCACGAAGTTTATTCTAATTTGATATAGAAAACCGGGTTTACCATATCTAAGAAATAATGTGATACAATCTTTATAAAAACTTAATGCAAATTGATGCAATCCGATGACTTTTTTCTCAATTACCAAATTTTAACAAGGGAAAGGTATTACAATCGACCAAGAAGTGACATTCGGGCGAAAACCTTGCAAAATGGTTCGGGGATAATGGTTTAAGACTTTATTTATTGTACTTATTTATTTGAAAGAAAATTCTTAACTTTTACCTGTGCTTTCCTCGGGACATTGCCATTCTTTAAGTGTTGACAACGCTAACAATGGCACGATGTAAGACATGGCTGGTCCTTGGTAAAGGGGTATTCTACAAATACAAAAATGTCTGTAAAACCTCCGAATATACGACGTTAACAAAGTGTACAATTTCAGAATACCTTATCACAATTTCACAAAACAAAAACTAAAATGTGACGTATTCAGAAAATTTAAGAATACAAGGTTCTAAAGATTTATATGAGCAGGAACCATAGCAAATATGCTGTGAGCTTACGCTTCGTTTACACGAGTAAATAATTACCTAATATGTCTTCACGATTATTGCAACGTAAATAAATAATCACTTAGCTAATTTGAGTTCAATTTTGTTTCTCTTTTCAATAATTTAACTATGATGTAAATGCTGTTATTTTCGCCTGATGAAATTAAAGGAGACTTGGAGATAGTATACCTGATTCCAATTGTATTCTGGAGAAATGTACATAATCCGGACATGAAGAATGTGGTACTAAGAAGCTGAGCTTTGAGTGCTTCGTCATTTCGAGCACAAACTATATCTGCTACAAGTAAGGCTGCTGATAAACTTCTTGATAATGAGAGAAAACATTGCTGTAATATAGTAATAGATTGCTCAATGTTCAATTGGATACCAGATAGTTAAATGTATAAAGAATGTATAAAGATTTAATTTTTAACCGAGTCTAAATTTGCTTTAATTGTTAATCAAAGTGTTCCTGTTGTAACAGAAAGACCATTAATGACGTTATATATGTAAACAAGAATAACAACTCAAGTAAAGAACAAATTTATAGTTTCATTCCTGATTCACAAGGTCCTCAAGATAAAATATTGTGTATGTTTCATGTAGTGTTTTATCTGAAAAAATAAACTATGATTTAATAAAATTACAAAGTATTTAAATAACACATTTATATACGGTTACAGAAGAACGTGTTTAGCATCAAACGCTGATACCAATAATAGTCAACATTATTAAGAATCGTTAACAGAACCGCCTCGGTTATTCGGTGAAAGTGCGTCCGGATATAAAGCAAGAGGTCGTGGGTTCGTACCCTAACCTGGTTGAACATAAAGAGTGTTTCATTGTCTGGTCCTCTGCATAAATAGAACAGGTATCTATTGATTTAACAGTTGTTTGAATAATGTAACTGGGAATAGTATGTTTGTTTGGGGGTACTGACTCGAAAATCTAGAACTTTAACCAGGAGTCACCCTGAGTAACAGATCATAATCCACACTCGCACATCTCACGCATACACAAATTAAATTGTCATGTGCACAATTAATTTTTTACCAAAACAAATATTCAAAATTTTGCAAGTATGTTTTCGTAAAACCTCCAAATTCTGGACATACAAAGATTTGCTTTTTATCGCGAATAGTTAAGTTTGCTGATGCGACATTAAACAACATTACAACCAAACAATCATACACAAAGTGCGACTTGGGGGCTTTTGAAATTGCTTAACAAACAGATTTGCACCATTTTAAATGTATTTTAGAAAACAATAAAAAAAAAAGTCAAAATATTAGGTGTGATTCATTTTTGAAAACAAAATCTTTATTCACTTACAATTTTCAAAAAGAAAACATATTTTTGGGTTTCATATCAAAATAAACTGTTTTATGTTTTTTTTTGTTTTTTTTTTTTTTTAATTTTTCATTAAAGACACTAAAAAAGTGGTATAAGCTAGACTGGTTATCGACTTTTCCAGTATATATATATATAACTTAAAGATTTCATCATGAAAATTGTTTTATGACCTTTATACGCTTTTTGGTCCCTATCACTGCTTAGGTTCGATTTGAGAGCGTGAGAAAGATGTTAATGTTTTTTTATCAATTTGAATTGGCAGTCTAGATAAAAGTTAAAAAATAATACAAATAACTGGAGCGTAAATATTGATACTTCAATATACCGCTCTAGATAACTGATACATAAAACTACGGTACGATTTCTAAACAGCCACTGTTGTTATTCAACCATTTACATCATACCATTGATTTATATTCATGACCTCTATTTTAGCTGAACCTTAATATCCACCAATGCATGACTTTATTTTTTACAGTATGTAATAAAACTTTTCTTTTTCAAGTAAGTTTACATTCGTGTTACCGCGTTTTTATTTCTAAAACCATTCAATTATATTGATGATTTTTAATTTTAATTTATTTTTTTTATTATTTGGTCTTAAATTTTGTTTATTGATACATGTATCTCCCTTTCCTTCATATAAAAAACCAAGTGAAATCACTATTGCTTCGGCTCTGTTTCAGTACTTTTGAACTATTAGTTAACAGCCGTTCAATCCTGTTTTGCTGTCGTTTTTTAAATAATATATTCAAAACACGCATAAAAAGACCACACGCACAAATGTGTGCGCATACACATCATGCAATGCTCGATGCACTTATCAGCAAATATCTTGTTGTTACTCGTAATCTTATTATTGTTTTTATTATGTCTGCGTATCAGCAGACATCTTGTTGTTACTAGTAATCTTTATTATTATTATTATTATTATTATTATTATTATTATTATTATATCTGCTTATCAGCAGACTTCTTGTTGTTACTCGTAATCTTTATTATTATTATTTTTGTTATTATTCAGATTTTTTTAGAGGCATCTCCTCCTACGTTTTTTTATCCGATCAGGTTGAAATTTTGCCAACTTGTAGGGATTGACCATGGGCAGGTTGTTTGTTCACCGTTTTTAAAAATTCGGAAGGACTTCGGAGAATCCGGTTAAAACCATGGAATTCCAGAGAATTATTTCTAGAGAGTTCTTTCTTTCTTTCTTTCTTGGTATTTTCTCCGCTATTTGGAGCACCACTTTAGAGAGCTGATACGCAGACATATACTTGCTCGCAAGTATAATTCTAGTTATATTATTATTATTCCTCTTCGTTTCTGACAGATTTTTTCAGAGACATCTCCTCCTCCATTTCTTATCCGATTAGGTTCAAATTTTGTCAACCGATAGGGATTGACCATGGGGTGGTCGCTTCCTCACCGTTTTTGGAATTCGAAAGGACTTCGAAAAAATCAGGTTAAATCCACGGAATTCCAGAGAATTATTTCTAAAGAGTTCTTTCTTCCTTTCTTGGAATTTCCTCCGGTATTTGGAGCACCACTTTAGAGAGCTGATACCCAGACATATACTTGCTCTCTAGTAAACATTCTAGTTTTGTTTAAAACTATTTAACATGACTACAATTAGCACATATATGTGTTTGTAGAAATGAACTAATTACTCAAGTTCAGAACTAACATAATCGAAAATCCCATTTTCGGATTTATATTCTGAATATGTATGCAAAAGTCTGCCGTTATATATAACAATTATCAAATTCAAATGACTCGTTACATTTTACTTGTTCACTGTATTAAAAAAATAATATTGTATCTAATACTAATATTTTATTTAAAAAGCAATTCGTCTATTTAAATCACAGAATGAGAACAAAAAAACGACTTTAAATGACAATTTGAAATGCGTTTTTTTTTTTTTTTTGGGGGGGGGGAGGAGGGGGGAGGGGGCATTCCAAAGTCATCATTCACAGTCCATATTCTGCATAAACAATGTGTACAAAAGATTTTAACGTTTAATCAAAACAGGTATGATTGATGTATATTATGAAAAATTATATGATTATAATTTTAACCAGAAAATAAGAATCCTGAATTTCAAAGGTCAATGTTGCAATTTTGCTTTTTTTCGTAATTCTTACCAACTTGTTTCGCTTACGGGGCTTTTAAATTCAACATCTGAACACTGAATAAAAACAAAAAGTTAGAAAACATGAACAAGAAGATCACACCTAACAGTTAACAACAACAACAACAATAATAATAATAATAATAATAATAATAATAATAATAATAATGAGGATGATGAATTTTATTGGAATTTTTTTTTATCCTGACCGTATTCTTGCTCACACTCGTATTTCACAAAAAGCAGTAATACAAACCAATTACGTGCAAAATAAGAAGATATGTATGCCAAAAATTTAAAATAATTTTATGTAAAAGATTATTAAATTTGGAAACAAACCTGTAATGCAAAGAACAAGGTAAGATGGACAGGTGGCGCTTCATGAACATCATAAAGAAGTTTTTTTTCTTCAATGTCAGGCTCATTGGAAACTTTCGGCTCCTCGGATTTAATTTCTTTTTCAGTCGAATCTGAAGTAAAAGCGGGGTTTGTAAGACCATTCTCCTTATCCCCTTCCAATGGGATGTCTTTTATAGTGTATTTTCCTTGATTCATTTCTGACAGCTTTGTAAACCGTGTACTCTTAGTTTTAAGTTGGCTGCGGTAATAACTTTTGAACTTGAAATAACACTGATTTGTATTCAACAGTAACTAGCCAAGTGGTTAATAAAACTAGATCAAGGTTATATTCTGTAGACTGTGCAAACAACAAAATCGTTACTATATGTTTATGTCATTTTTACGCTTAGTTTCACTCATGCAATGTCGCAATTAGGTATTGTAGCAAAATATAATTTATAATAACAGTCGGCTGAAAGGAGTTTGTAAAACTTTTTCCCATTTTTTATTTTTATATTTATTTTTTCACTAAAACACCAACAATTCTTTCGCATACCAATATATATTAAAATTATAAACATTCCTTTTATTTAATCTTGTTATCAAAAATCGCTTCTAAAATCGCCACAAAACAGGTTTCGAGTAGTTCGGTGAACTGGAACCGCGGTGCAATAACTAGAAATAATAGTTAAAGCATTCCTAAAGTTTGAAACTTGTTCTTTCCTTAAGTCAGACAAATTCCTATTTTCGTCACCAGAAAAAATCTAAAACTTTCTTGATGTCTGCGATCACCATAAGATAAAGCTAAAAATTTGATGCAATAAAGATATATTAATCAAAGATATACTAGCGGAAAAAAGTAACTGTGCATCAATAAAATTTATAATTTCGCTATTATTACTGAATGTATAAATCTTAAAATTTGCACAAATGGTAAGTGTATATACCTCTATCATATCGCTCGGTCATTGCATCAATTGCCCGTGATTTTTACGCTCCATGTGCAAGGGTCGGTTTTCATGCAATTGTCGCCCAGCATTTCAGTGTGACAATATTTTAGAAATAATTTACTGTTGTTTGTTTGTTTGTTTGTTTGTACAATTTATCAAAATTTTCAGTCGTCTAAAATTTGAAATTTATTTAAAACTAAGGTTTGTTCCCTCATGCAAAGCATTCCTTAGCTGAATTTGGATTTATAGATTTTTTTAAACTTTAGATTCATTATTTTCAACTGTTTGGCTTATATTTTTTATGTATCAAACTTTTCGGTCTTAGTGTCACTGATGAGGAATGAATTTCCGAAATGTGCACATCTGGCACATCAAAATTTAACTGGTACTTGTATTATATATTTGGACACCAGAAAACCAGAAAAGCAAGTTTATTCGGATGAAAGCTTCCATAGTGCTAAATGAAAATGATCGCCTCCGCGCAATTGGTATGCTTGAGGCTGGTATGACCCAAAGCTTTGTCACTAGACATTTTGGTGTCCACAGAAACACTGTTTATGCTTTATGGAGACGATACTAACAGTTTGGCACCACTAGAGACCGCCCTCGTTCAGGACGTCCACGCGTAACGACACGTCAGCAAGACAACCATATCCGGCTTGTGCACCTCCGGAAACCGTTTCCAAACTGCCAGTACTACTGCCCGGAGAATTCTTGGACTACGCCCAATCAGCCCCAAAACAGTACGGAATCGTTTACGAGAAAGACATATTTCCCCACGACGTCCGGCAATCCGTCCAATTCTACAACGACGTCATCGCACAGCTCGTCTTGCATGGTGCAGATCACATTTACGCTTCAATCGACGAGATTGGGAACAAATTATGTTCACCGATGAGTCCAGATTTCACTTGGACAGCAGTGTCAGGACGCTCCAGAGTTTATCGGCGCATTGGAGAACGTTTCCATGACGTGTGTGGTGGAACGACGTTCGTTCGGTGGGGGCAGTGTAATGGTTTGGGGTGGCATCACAGCGAATGACAGAACTCCTCTTGTAGTCATCGACGGGAATTTGACCGGTGTACGGTACCGTGATGAAATCCTACAGACCCATGTCATCCCATTCACACAAGGACAGCAACGTAACGTCACTTTTCAGCATGATTATGCAAGACCACACGTCGCACGGGTTGCAATGGATTTTCTGGCACAGCATAACGTCAATGTGTTACCGTGGCCAGCCGTTTCACCCGACCTTTCTCCAATTGAACATTGACACGTATGGGATGAAATGGAACGCCGATAACATCATCTGCCAATCAGCCTGTTACATTGCAAGGGTTGGCCCAAGCGTTAGACCAGATATGGAACAACATCCCTCAAGCATTCTTTAGGCATTTAATCAACTCTATGAGGCGTCGCTGTCAGTCTAGTGTCAATGCTAATGGTGGTCACACACGATACTGATCTTGTGAACTGACTTTTACTATCTGCTATGTTTCTAGTCCCCTGCGTATGAAATAACAGTATCTGTAACCTTTTCAATGACATGAATTTGTAAAGAAATATCTAATAAACAAATACGAAATTATTCATTGCTTTGCATTTTCAAATTATGTTATAATCTCACATTTCAGTCAGGCACAGTTACTTTTTTCCGCTAGTATATAATTTAGACATATTAAAATAATCATACAGGCGAGAAATGTAAAAATTGCATTTGCAGCAAGTACGTTTGTTTTGTCTTCATCAATCATTGCATTTGATGATAATATAATAGATTCCATTGTGTTGTTTGTTTATTGTAAAAGGGAGTTGATTTTAAAGATTTTTTTCCAAAACTGTTTTTATCTACTATAAATTATTCTTCAAATAATCGTTATTGATAAAAGTTTCAGTTTCAGCTACAAGTTAACTACTAGTGTTTAATTAATTAAAAACTTACCAAAAGATGCAATTTATGTACTAAAAAAGAATAAATATTACTTTAAAAAACAGAGCTCCGCAGAAGAAAAAACACTTAAGAGGACTGAAATAACTTTTATGAGAAACAATTAATTATTTATTTATTTGTAAAAAAAAAATAGTTATGGTGAAAATGTTATTTTTTTGTAGGCGTATTTAAAGTGGATTTATTTTTCGTGCACATTCCTTATCCCACTGAAATAGCTGTTTGATTGTAAATGTGACGATAATAAGTTTTTTACGTAAAGGAATCTGTCCTCTGTTTTTAATCAATGTTTTTAAAAAGGACTTTCTTTTTCTAGATTGCATAAAGTATATACTCGTTGGTTTTACATTTTTATGCCAAACTTTGTGAAAGTTGTATCTATTAAACACTTTGAACTAATACATATAAGAAATATCTAATGTGTCTTTATATATATATATATATATATATATATATATATATATATATATATATATATATATATATATATATACCCATATTAGTATATTATCAAAGATAAGAGACAGACATAAATTATACTAAAATATTGTAAGGTGTTTGAAGCTTCAGTCAAAAAATATTCGCTTATATGGAAGGCACAATAACATAATTGGAATATGTAAGGAATAAAGGTATGCACAAACAACAAAATCAGGCCTTATATTTATATGTATTTTTATTGGCATAATCTTGCCACGGCGAAAATGAAGGAGCCGAGACTCCATATGAGTCTGTAATGGGCATGCTTAAAAAAATTGAAATGAATTGTGAAATTATGTTATACCCTGGTATCTGTTGAACAACACAAAAAATGTATGATTTTTCTAATATTATTTCAAGTAAATACTCTGGTAGCGCAAAATATGCCATTAAAAGTCCTAAAAATGAACAAAAGACACTCCATTTCCTGTATTCCGCCGTGACTTCAAGTGAATAAACCTTCAAAAAGCAGCGAAACATGCACCTTCAAATAGAACAAAAAAAGCAGCAGTATCTGATAGAATAATAAAGGGATGGCAGGGTGGGTAAAAAACTCTATAAAAACCTGACAAGCGCACGGAGTTTACAAAGTGCTTATATACAGGTATCTGACAAAAGAGCTGAGTTATACTCGGACATAAAATAAGAGGCACAGATAAAGATAGACTTAGATAAACTGATTTATTATATATAATTTTAAATCTCATTATCAAAGATAAGTGCTAGTGATAAATTATACTAAAATATTGTAAGGTGTTGAAGCTTCAGTCAAAAAATATTCACTTATATGGAAGGCACAATAACATAATTGGAATATGTAAGGTATGACATAAACAACATAACAGCTGTATGTTGATATATTTATTTTTATTGGCGTAATCTGGCCACGGCAAAAATGAAGGAGCCGAGACTCCATATGAGTCTGTAATGGGCATCCTTAAAAAAATTGAAATAAATTGTGAAATTATGTTGTACCCTGGTATCAGTTGAACAACACAAAAAATGTATGATTTTTATAATATTATTCCAAATAAATACTCTGGTAGTGCAAAATATGCCACATGACTAATTTTGATTGACAATAAATCAGTCAGCGCCACCAGACAAATAAAATAATTCAAAATATTAGAAAAATCAAACTAAATAATCAAATAGATAAATAATTGACATTTAAAAATAAAGCCATGGCCCAGATTCGCCGTCAATTGGAGAAACGATGTCATTTGAATGAGTAAATGAAAACAATGCCTGTTGAATTCTTTATAAAAATAGATCATTTCCTAAAGAAGTTAAATGTACGCCATCCTCATTAAATAAACCCACATTTTTCTCAATTAGTTCTGGGTATCTAACATAAAAACCACCATTACAAATTACGTATTTTGAAATTATTCTGTTGATTCTCAATCTACATGTAACTTTGTTAACAGATGCGTGATTAATTTCACCTCTCCAACTTAACCTAGGTAATATTTGAGACCACACAATTTTTATATTAGGTAAGATTGTAAAAAAGAGTTCTAATCGTTTTTAAAATACGATGTATTAAAACAATTGATTTTGAAAATTGGCCAATGTCATTACCACCACAATGTAAAATTAAATAACTTGGCGGTTCAATAATAGTAATTAAGTGATTAATTTTAGGCAGTACCTCACCCCATCTCATTCTTGATCTCCCCTGCCATAGAATTTATATATTATAACGTGACAAATCAAGGTTATTTGCACTGGACTGTCTGGCTCGTGTTTGAGCTCTGCTGATGATAGACGATCCAACTATCCAAACTGTGGTTTGAAATTCAAACTCCAACAGATTGCGCTAGATGAAAACTAGGAATTCTGATATAAATTTTAAATGAGTTGGATTTCCAACGACCCAGTTGTGCGATGTTTTGTTCTTGTAAGCCAGCAATAAAAGCAGAAGTTGCAGCGACAATTCTAAATGAATGAGATTTATACCATTTGGAATCAATACCAGAAAATAACAAAGACTGTTTAAGTACTGAATTAAATTGATACCTTAAAATAACACAACCTTTAGAAATGGTCAGTTTTGAATGTGGTATAATTACTTCCCAAGCATTTTAATGTGATACAAATCTAATATTTCCAACTTGAAGTGCATGTTAGAGAGACACCAATTCTCCAACTCTAAAAAATCTAAAAAAAAGAATACATTGCCGAAAATAAAACACTTTCATATTTTGAATAACAAAAATATGGAATGGACTAAAATTTTCTGTAATATGTCCACCGTAATAGGCATTCTCAAATCACAACGCTTATCAAGACTATTTAAACAAGTCAACAATTTTAATAAAAAACGTCTGTGTAACATCATTCACATCACATACTTTACATTGATAACTAATTGCAGATACATAAGAACGTATTGTATTAGAAGCATTTCCTTTAACAGAAAGGTATGCTATAAAATCCGATATATGTTAAATTTGAGGTGGCCAGTTAATGGAATAACCATATAAACGTCTGAAGCTATTAAAAGATGACAATGCAACTGAATAAGTCTTTTTAGTTTGTTCAGAAATCGACGATTCAATAATTAATCTTTTTCGACGTTCAATATCAGTGAATGGAACGACAGAGGTACAGGGGTAGGTAGCGGATCTCGTTCTTGAAACAATTGATGGAATTTTGACCACTGCTGTCGAGAAAGAGCATCAGCAATTACATTAGATTTTCCAGCTATATGCGTGGGTTTAAACTGAACATTATACAGCATACTTTAAAGAAATAATGGCCTTACCAATTTCATAACTCTTTGACTTTGACGTTTTTTTATTCAAAACTGCCACTAACGCTTGGTTATCGGTAGTTAACACTATTCCTTTTATTATGCAACTCATTACCCAAAATGCTAAAAGCCATTAAAATTGGGATAAGTTCCAAAAATGTGATATCACATAAAATGGATTTAGTTTTCAGAGACTTAGGCCATGACATATAAGACCAATGTGATTTTAAAATAGAACACAACTAAGATGATGTGAACCAGCACTGTCTGTAAATAGCTGTAGTTCCTGCGCAGATAACCACTATGAATTATCATAACTAGTTGTTCCATTGAACAAATCTAAAAACATTAGCCAGGCTTTAATATCTTCTTTCATTTCAATATTTACTCGAATTCTACGAAAAGGCTTAGATATCCCTGTTATTGCGTCATAAAAACGTCAATTGAAAGCCTTAGCTGGCGGAATAGCCCTTGTGCAAAAATTGAGAAGACCAGTGACTTATTGCAATTCCTTAAAAGTTACTTGGTTTTTTTTCCTAATAATTCTTGCAAAGAATGTTTTGAACGTGACAACTTTTCAGGCGATATTTTGACACACATTTCATTTGTATCAATTTCCAAACCAAGAAATGTTAACACCGGAGATGGACCAATAGTCTTTTCATGAGCTAATGGCACACCCAATTCATTACAAATGTTTGTAAACAAAGTCATAGATTGGTGACATTCATTGATATTAGCTCTGCCAGCTAACAAAAAGTCATCCAAATATTGAACAAGATTGTACATACCGGACTATTGCTTATAATACCATTCCATAAACGTGAAAATTTCTCAAACAACGAACATGATATAGAACAATCAAAAGGGAGACAATTGTCAATGAAATACAAGTTACAAATCTTATAACCCAAAAATTCAAAATCAAAAGGATGAATAGGCAATAACATAAAAGCCGATTTAACATCTAATCTGGCAGCCAAAGCACCTCCACCAAAACTAGCTAACACAGAAAGGGCCATTTCCAACGAAATGTATTTTACCGAGCAATATTTCATCAATATAATCATTTACACTTGAACCTTTGGGATAAGGTAAATGATGAATCAGTGTCCAAGAACCATCATGTTTTGGCACTCAGCCATTTAGTGATAGTCTCAAATTTAAAAAAAAGGTTTACATGTATATAAAAAAGGGCTAACTATTCTATAAAGTTTTACTTCTTTTACTATTATCTTCAACGCCTCATGCTCAAGAAGAAAAGCAGATTTTAAATTTTTACATTCTGTAGCATAACGCGGACCATGATGGTTAATTCTAAAACCACTGAAAAAACCATCATAAAGAATTTCACCATGATGATTATTATAGATTTTAAGCATTTTACGTATCACCCAATGCTTAACTGGAGTTTTGACTCTATATTCAATTTCTTGAAACTGATTTTCGAATTTCAATGCTGTATCTATAAACTGTAATACCTTTGGCAGAAGGTTGCTTTCGTTGTGCTGTTCCAAACCTAGAGCTAACATTATAAGGAATAAAAGATTAACATTTAACATGAGGATGCCTTTGAGAACATTTTATACAGACATGAATATAAGGACAAGAGGTTGTTGTACAAATACCTTCATAATTGTAATCATAGCATTTATTAGGAAGAACAGAGGATGGTGTTTGTAAAGTATTAATGTTACTACTGTACATATATAAAAGACATAATTCCTGATCGACATCATTCCATGGCATATCAGGATTCTTTTCTTTTTTAAGTCGAAACTGAATATCGTAATTTAACCAACCTAATCCATTTGTACAACTAGCACCAAATCTAACAGTATGTATATACTTGAAAATGCTAGCAACATAATGAGCTGATGTATTTATATATATATATACATATATATTGATGAAAAAATTAAAAAGGCATCGGTCCACTTCTGGATGTCGGTAATTTTAACAGCTTGAACTTTTTGAGTTATAACTAATCTGCAATTTTGTATAGAAATATTATTGTTACAATCATTTGGATCAGACGGTTTTGATTTAAGTGTACCAAGGTCAACATAGGTATTATTGTTATTTTTAACTTAATACTATTGGATACGTTAAAACCCAAATCATGAATGCTAACAATCTGTGAATTAGTATTAAAATCTGTATTAAAAATATTATCTGTATCAACAATATGATCCCTGTGAGAAACAACAGGTTTAATGTTCTGAGTTGCCACAAAATTTTGAAGTACTGCAGTAGTGACCCTTTGTGTTATATCATCAATGTTTAATTAAGGCATTTGTGCTGGTTGTACAGGATCTTGCAAATCCGGAATTTCATTTGGAGGTTGCACTGCTTGACCTTAAGCAACAACTGCGGGGGGGGGATCAACATTTTGCCTACGTCTCGTCGGTCTCCTTACAGGGGCTTTTCTAACCCGATTTTACCGTGTTCTATCTCAAGGCATTATAAATGGCAACTCAAATATAAACAAAAAAACTCTATTTTAGAAAAAAAGAAAGAAACGAGTAAAATTTTCTTTAAAAAAAAAAATACCATATTGAATGTTCAACTTTATATGAAGACACCCGGACCGACTGAACAAAAAGGAAATAATAAAAAACATTATGAAAATGATGTAAAATTTATAGCGTTTTAACATATTGGAATATAGACAATGAATAGTGTAAAATAATGAAACAAAAAAAAATTCATAAGCTACAAATAAAACTACTAAAAACTTACCCCGTGAAAATCTCTATAAAAACTGAAAAAATACAGGTGTCGGACAAAAGAGCTGAGTTACACTCGGACATAAAATAAGAGGCACATTAAAGGAGCACGTTACTTTGATAAACTTATTTTATATATAACATTAAATTTCAATATTATGCCGAGAGGTTACCGTGTGTGTGTGTGTGTGTGTGTGTGTGTGTGTGTGTGTGTGACAATTTTTTTGGCATATGCGTTTAAAAGTTTAAGAGTGTGTTTTTAAGATATTTAACTACGTTTTGCTTCTTATAAAACAATCGGAAGGACTTCCATTTGTACCCCCACCCAAATTTACTTTTTAGCTAAATTAATGGTTAAAATGAAATAAAAATTCAATATTTTACATTTTGTGAAGGAAAATTTTTTTTAAAAATCTACATTGGTTTTAATGGGTGGGGGGTACAAAAGGAAGTCCTACCAAACAATCAACAGTTTAAAGAGAAAATGTCTCAAGTTGATATATTTTCCTTGATATTCATGCACAGAAAAGGTAAACACTTTAACATGACGCAATGGAACAAAAGATAATGCTAACAACATAATAAATCATAAAGTAAAAGTGCGGTGGCATACTTTTGAATATCATAACTCTTTATTGTTTATAAAATACGTTAAAATTTAAAACATACTTTAGTGTAATGCTTTTCTTTGTGTAGCTACAGCTAATAAAATGTCAAGAACATTTGAAAAGTAAAATAAAATTAACAAAATTAAATAAATGAATAAATAATCAAAAAAAACTTTTAGTTTTTATGAATTTTAATTGGGGGTTCGGTAGTTTAGTTGTCTGAAGCGCCTGAAAGATAGCAGCGGATGTCTTGCTTTGCTCTAATACATTCTTTATCGTCCATTGTCAAGGTCAGTATGCTTCGTTTGCAAGTGTTTGTCCTATTTACATTGTTTACTTTATTTTTGTGATAGATAAATTTGTTTTGTTAACATATTGTATTTGCGTTTTTGCACATTAATAACCAATGTTGCTTTCACAACATCTGTTTGCTAAGTTTAATCACGTTTAAAAGTAAACGGGTTTTCCAGTTGTTCAGAAAGCCAAAACGTGCGTTTTCTTTATGTCCGTCACCTGTGTGAAACCTGTACCTTCAGACCAAAACGCTAAAACCATCTATAAAATTTCTTTTAACTTTATATATATATATATATATATATATATATATATATATATATATATATATGCTGTTACCGATCAGCTTTTTCATTTAGTTAAGTGTTGTCATGCTCTGTTAAAGGGTTTTTTCATGTTCTTTTAATGCACTATGATCATCTGATGACATGGTTGGGTGGTGCTGATTGTAGATTTAGTTCACGGCAGTAAATAATGATAAACATTTTTTTCATAGTTAAAAATACATAAGTACTTCTTAACCTAAAATATTGTACCAATAAATGCTCCAATTGGCAGGTATGTCAAGGTACACAAATAGCTTGTTAACGCTTATCTATACCAAACGTAAATGTTTATTTATGTATGTACAGCATGATGCCATAAATGAGTCAACTTTTTTAACGTCCGAATATTCACAATTTGAATGTGCTGATATTAATAACCATAAAAGCTGCTATATCAGGTCATATGCATGTAAATATAAATGGTAAAAGGGAAATAACTCGCTGTTATGTTTTTTCTACTTGTTTTGACCATTTTTCAGGACAACATTGTATAATGTTGTTTGTTAACAATCATGGCGAAGCACGACTAGCAGACGATAAGAAACAAACTATTATAAATTTAATAGAAAGTGGTTTTTTAGCGTCAGATATATAAAGTTTGTATATAAGTTTGTATATAAGCAAATTTACAATTTCTAAATTGGGAACGAGGTAATGTAGATAATAAACTCCGATTCTAAATTCTAAAGACCTACAACTATTACTGTGAGAGGACAGCACGTGATTTCTAGGTTCGTTAAAAAATCTCGTAGGGCATCCTTAAAGGACATAACGACCGAATTTAGCAGAAGTGCACTTGTAAATTTATCTAGACGTACCATACAAAGAAAACTTCATGTTCTTGGGTATACTGAACGGTCGGTTAGGAAACCCATAGGAATAAGAGAGGTCAATAAAAGAAAAGAATTACAAAGTAGAGGGGTAAACTTCACTGGATTGCCCCTGATAATTGGAAAAACATAGGTTTTACGGATGAAATGAAGATGGTAAGCCCAATGGAAAGTTGAAAGTGTAGAGGAAGATCTTTGAAGTTTGGATGCCTGAATGTTTTAGTTATGTAGCACAGCAATCATCATCAATTATAAAACTTATAATCTGAGGTTCACTTACTTATTATGTAGTTGGAACTTTAGCAATGATTAATTGACACATAAATTCACAGTATTATATAGAAACCCTTGATGTAAATATAGTGTCAACGATAACGCACCACGTCATCGATCTACATTGTCAGAGGAGTTGAAACAGAAATCAGATTCCACAGATCATTTGGCCGACTTAAGCCCAATTGAAAATGCGTGGTTATTAATGACAAATAAAGAAATAGACTACATTTGATCATAAATGTTGAGGATCTGAAAACCCAGTTACTACGCTTGGAATGAAGTTCTATTTTTTACATTCAAAGACTATATAGCAGTTTACCCCGTCGTTGTAAACAAGTTATTGTACAGAAAGGCAACATAACCAAGAAGTGACTGTATATTTTAACAAAACACAGAATGTATCTGCATTTGTTATTGTTCATGGATTTTTATTGATAGTCGAACATGATCAAAGGTGACTCTTTTATGGCATCATCTGTGTTCTATTAGATGATTTTATATACTCTGTCTCTAGGCTGGGTTTGTTGGATTTGTTATTAGGTTTTTTAAATGAAACAACAATTTGCCTAATATTACATGATATTGGTTTCTTATCAGCGTAATTACTTTAAATTTAAACAGCTTTTACGTAAATATTAAAACATAAAACATCGAGACTAGAAAATAGAATGCTTGCTGATAAATATCAGATCCTGTAAACCCTAAAGTAATACTGACGGCGAGTAAAACATATATAACACCAGCACAGGTATACCCAAGTTACTTCCTAGTGTATAGGTTATCAGTATTGTAGTTGCTCTTATTTGTTACATTCAAACGTCAATGTTTAGTCTATCCTGCAATTCTTACAGTAACAATGACAGCCAGTATTAAATACATTATAACAGCACATATTCAGGTATTTTAGCAGTTGTCAATCTATAAATAAACAACTGGTTAGATTGCATTTCTTTTAGTGTACTATATATATATATATATATATATATATATATATATATATATATATATATATATATATATATATATATATAAAATTAGTTTCTCAGTGTCCGGTAGAATATAATAAAATAAATAAATAAGTACAACACGATTTTGTAAAAAATTATACAAAATTTTTTTTTACAAAATCGTGTTGTACTTATTTATTTATTTTATTTTATATATATATATATATATATATATACATATATATATATATATATATATATATATATATATATATATATATATATATATATATACTAGTCTATTGGGGAGTGTTCTTCACCTTATGGTTTTTGTTTGAAATCTACCAAAGTGAGTATTATTAAAACACATATTTGATTTGTCCTTCTTAACAATTTGTATTGTAGAATTCGTTGTGGTCTATCCATGAAGTCAAACTTGTTGAGTACTTTTACAAGAATTGTAATCGGAATTAAGTCCACCATTAATAGATACAGATTTCTCACCACAGCTGAACCAAATATACGTAACTTACACACATCTGAAAAAATAATTCGTCGACCTTTAGTACGATGTGTTTAATTTTTTTAAGCAACAATACGTATATAATCTGCAAGTACACTTATTTATTATTAAGCACCTATGATAAATACCCGAATCGTTAATATAATTAATCATACCACACTCGAAAATAGTTTTAAGTAATATCGACAATGTTATATAGTGTGAACAAGCGTCTTGCAAATGACAAAACTATTTTAACATTTCTTGGCAAACTCATCTGTCTTTTGTCTATGATCAAAAGAAAGTCTTTTCTTACTGACATTTTATGATTTGTTGGTTATTTTATTACTTATATTTATTTAACATAACAGTCTCCATCAAAATCATCATAGATCTACAAGTATTTTTATAGCTTGTTAATAAAAATCCTTCTCGAAACTTCTTTATACATGTATTTTATGTAATATTATTCATGCAAAAAGAAACATGTTTTATTAAAAACTGTTCTAATTGTACTGAATATAATAGATTTTTCTATATACAGTACAATTATTTATATAACTTTTAATTTTTTTTTTTTTTTTTTTTTTTTTTTTTTTTTTTTTAAAGATACTATTCATTTTTCTACTTGTTGGTAAAACACGTTTATATATAAGGAGCGCTATTGATAAAAATTATACTTACACTTATAAGTTGTCCAACACCTGACATTACAGCAAAATAATAAGAATAACGAATGGCGTAAGGACTATTTGCACCAAATACAGCACATCCCACAAGAGAACAAAAAGCTAAAAGACAAAAAAAAAAAAAAAAAAAAAAAGAAGAAAATTATGTAAAACTGATTAACACATATCTGGCATCAACCAATGCAATTAATAACATCACAAATAACAGTTAAATGACAGAAACAACCAAAAATGAAAATAACAAACAAATATTAGGACTAATGGTTTTCTTATAAAACTTCGGATTTTAGACATATAATTTCAATTGTATAATCAAAGGACCCCCCCCCCCCCCCATCCTTCCAACCCCGTTCATCTCCTTATATACAATCGTTTGTCTTAATACTCAGACAATAACGTTACTTAGACAGTAAGATATATAATAACCACATCTAGCAGACGATAACAATAACCTAAAATATACAATACATGACTAATGTACGCAATAAAGTTGATGGTTGAGACTTAAAGCGTGTACGGGCACTTCACAACTGGAAGGTACTGTTTTGTCATAACTAGTTCCTGTCCAAAACTAGGAGCTTTATAGTCAGAAAGTTCAATATGTATTCAATTATGTGTCTTGTTTTTTGATTTTGTAATTTGTTTATTTTTATGTGTTCATTTTTTTGTATCTGGTTATTGCCAAATTTGCACATGCACGTAATAACTTTAATTAGTCAAAGTTAGAATATTTTCTAATGTTATTTCCTAGAGCGGAATTCCATTTAAAGCTAACAATGACACATTGAAGAAGCTTTGTCATCTTTGACGTATTAGTCCAAATTAGTTGTAGATTAAAATCGGGGGTTCCAAATACAACTTTGTGTATTGAGTTATATTTTGTTTTAAAAAAACCCATGTGGCAACAGTCATGTTACTCAAAGACATTTATTGTACCTTTTTACGAATATAGCTTGGAATATTGCCATGTTATATTAGCGATGTAACTGTATCCGAAATCGAGAAAATACCAATTGTTCTAAAAGAGTTTTTTAATCGCTTTTATTTTATTTCATTCACATACAACGTCAAATAAGATCACATTAATATATTTGTATGAAAACATCAATGAGGCCCATAATAAGATGTATTTATAATATTATAATATAAACATACCTGATATAAACACAAGGCAGGAAACTATACCAACATATATAAGTATCATAACATTACCAGCTGTATCTTTTTTGTGATTAGTGCATTTGGATAATGCAATAATCAACATGACAATGACCACACACAGGAGAACAAACGATAAAGACTCCAGAACAAGGGTTGGGCGATGCAAAACTGAAATTGAGAAAAAATGGTTAGTGAGTTAAAAAGAACTTCAATTGTCATGCATTTGAGATTCAAACGGAAAAGATCAAGTGATATGTTTAATGTGACACAATACATTATCTGTCCCTTTGTGGTACCAACAAAAAAAAACTGCGGTAATGACCGCCTTAAAAAAATACATAACTTTCTCATATCAGACACTGATTATTGTCGTTTTTATGCTTCAGTTGATTGTTGGAATCTTGATCTCATTTCGTTTTATGTCGTTTTAGCCTATTTTCGCAGAGGTTGTATAATTGGGAACACTTTTAAAATATTCTCAGCATACTTAAGGAAAGTACCAACGACTACAGGAAATATCTGTCATAAGGACAGAAACCGAGAAAACAGTCTAATTAATTTATGACGTTATGGCATTACCTATTGGTCAGAAAACCGGATTACCCGAAAAACATCACCAACAAATGTTCTTTTTTTAAAAAACGGATCGATTATTAAAGTGATATTGAAACCTAGGCCATGGGAGAAAATGTAAGCTGGTACTTTGACCACTCGGATACTAAGGCTGGTTGAAAGAATGATGTTTTACATTTTCACAGCAAATTTTCAACTAGTCTACTTTTTTTTTCCATGTCAAATAATAATATAACACAAATTAGTGTGTTGTGAAGTTTTTTTAATCTTACTTTGTATTCCTTCGCAAATATGGTAACCTTTAGAGTCAGATAACAATATAGGCCACTTATCCCATCATACTGACATCTAGCCAAGCAGTAGAGGTCAATGGCAAAAAAATATTCGTTGTCATTTAACTAAGGCGGTGAGACGCCATTGGTTTTCAAGACTTATGTAATCGCTGCCCTCGGACCTCTCTGTGATGTATCGTTGTAATTATATATGTATTAGAAAATGCATTTTGTTCCTTTCTAGAGCTCAAATAATTATCTTTATATGTATCAGTATTATATAAAAGCATACACTCCTCTTAGCATCTTATAATTAATATTAATATCTTATGAGTATATGTAAAGTATTTGAGGATATTTTAACCACTTAGGCTTTTCCGTCTGTTGATTTATGAATTGATATATTGCGTTTGAAAACACTTGATTAGCGTTAAAAACTGGCAGTTGTTTTGGACGTTCATGTTCATAAAAGTGTAAATAAAATGTAATCAAATTAACGCTATTTTATACTGAATCGTTTTCTGTTCAGCTGACGATGACGTAATACATCACGTATCTTGAAGTTTTCGGTTTTGTTGTATAATGTTACTAAAGACAATAAACAAATTAAATATCGCGTGTATCTGATCATTTTTGCTCTCATGTCTATCAGGCTGATGCTTATTGTTATTTCATTTTTGTTTGGTCTTTTGAAAAATAAGTTAATGAAGACTGTGCGCATTGCTTAAATCCCACTTGTCGGGTTTATTCAAGAAAGAACTAACAAACAAAAAAGTCGAATGCAGCACATTTAATGTGTATCAAAAAAAAAACAAACAAACAAACAAAACAAAAACAAAAACAAAAAACAATAGGCCTATGGCCTTAACGCTCACCTGAGGATATGACCAAAATTATTTGCCAAAATACATCCAATATTCTAATATATATGTCTATACAAAAAGTTAATAGTTTTCGAGATAATTAACAATTTGAGTCTTCTCATGCATCTATGACCTTGACCTTTGAACGTAAGACCTTGAATCATACATCAGAATGATCGCCATATCAATTCCTACAATATTCTAATATACATGCCTTTACAAAAAGTTAATAGTTACCAAGATAATTAACAATTTCAGTTTTTTATGCACATATGACCTTGACCTTTGAACATATTACCTTGAGCCATATATCAAAATGATCGTCATGTCAATACCTACAATATTCTTATATACATGTCCATACAAAAGTTAATAGTTTTTCAAGATAATTAGCAATTTATGTCCTCTTATGCAGCTATGACCTTGACCTTTGAACATATGACCTTGAACCATATATCAAAATGACGGTCATGTCAATACATGAAATATACCATGTCAAAACAAAAAATTGATAGTTTTCAAGATTATTAGCAATTTATGTTCTCTTATGCAGTTATGACCTTGACCTTTGAACATATGACCTTGAACCATATATCAAAATGATGGTCATGTCAATACATACAATATTCCAATATACATGCCTATACAAAAAGTAAGTTGTTTTCAAGATAATTCGGAATTTAAAACTTCTTTTGCAGCTGTGACCTTGACTGTTAAACATATTACCTTGAACCATATATCAAAATGATCGTCATGCCAATACCTACAGGATTCTAATATACATGCTTATAAAAAAAGTTTAATAGTTTCAAGATATATTGACAAATGTATAATTTTTAGCAAGTTCCATCTTAAGTACCCTGCCATTTCCCCATATTGAGTTGGTGTTAAAGTACTTAAACGGCCTTTTAGAGTTTTTTTGTGAAAACGTAGATGAGAATGACTTACTTGCTGTTTGACTGTCGTAAAAAACAGTATACGGTGTTGTTCGTATCTTTACCGCATCGAAAAAATAAACCACGTGAATATCCCATCTGATCTAAAAACCAACCGGGTGTAAACAATCCAACACCTTGTAACACCAACACAAGCACATACATCAAAATAATATTTCTATACAACCGAAAGTACGAGAGTCTAGCCATGATTATATTATATAGTGTAAGAAAATACAACAAGGATGTTATACAGCTTCGAGTTGAGCAACTGTTATTTAATTTTAAACATCACATTTCAGTATCCCGAGGCGACTTTTCTAATACAGAAACAAAAAAACTTGTTATCACAATAATAACTTTTCAACTACTGTTAATATATTGATGTAATGTAGTTCCATCTTCAGTAGTCCGTCCTATTTATAGAACTTTACTGTTATTAAAACGACAGACACAATGTTTCACGAACGTCTCTAAGTTACATATGTTTATGTGCTTATACCAGTTAAATCTTAAAATAGTTTGTTATATAGAGAGTTTAAAACCTCACAACTTGCTAAGTGCTCACATCGTAACGATTTATCAGATCCCTCTATTGAATTATTTTTCCAAATACATATCTCGATCTTTCATTTAAGGTAAGTGCCGACACCAAGGAAAGTAACTCTATTCAACAGGACAAAACAACCGATTTGTAATTATAAATGTATAAAAAAAATTACAAAACTTTCCCTTCAAGTCTACTGTCGACATACCATTATTTAAATATTTTTCTGTTTTGAATTATTATTGAGTGTTATTTTATTTATTTTAATCATTTTAAGATCGTGAAAATATTCTAAATTTATCGTTTAGTTTGGCAAAAAACTGGTAATGCTAAACGATCTTTTGCTTAATTTAGGGGCCTCATGCACTGGAATAGATAATTACACGGGTCTATGGGTCTTCCATAAAATACCTGCAGGCATTTTAAACGTAATCTTTAATAGGTTATATCGCTTTTGTACAAAAATACAGAAAAAAATAGGCATATGATTTACCTCTAATCCTGGATGCACACACACGGTTCTCCGGTTTAACTTAGGATAGCGACAAATATCGATGATTATATATGTGTATAAGCATATATAATAAGTTTGTAAAATGTCCAAAATATCAAATAGATCGATTTCATTCATAACAAATCTTGCAATGAATGGAAATACTGAAAACGGTTGAGACAAAATCCGGAAATCGTTATTCGTTCTAAAAGGAAACACATTAAAAAGTTTATTATCAAACATTTTAATAAAGTATTTGGTTTTTGATATATACAAAACTAATATTTGTAACATTTTTTTACAAACTTTAATACTCAAATAGTTCTTTAGACATGTCATTTTATTGGTTTAAGTTTTTTAATAACAATTCAAAAAATAAGTGGTAGGGGAGATAATTCTTCCCATATCTCGAAAACAAGAACCCAAGCATACGTTTTTTGCATTTCGAAGAATATGTGTCAAGCTTCATTTGTGTAGTTTTTGAAAGAAATGTAATTTATAGATTTTCTGAAATATGGATTTTTGTGATAAATAGTCGATGAAATGAAGACTGACACTTTTTACACACTCTGTTATAAAAACTTAAGCTTTTATTATTTAAATGCTATGTATATCACATATTTTATTGAAATATTAATTAAATCATAAAATAAAATTTGTTTTCATTACATCTAATCATTGAATTAATAACAAACATGAAATTAACCTGCTGGGATATTTAGAAATGAGAAATGATTGTTGAAAGTGGGGTAGATTGAATGCACTCTACTGAAAAAAAAAAAACGAAAATCCAAACGTATGTTTTTTATTATTTTATCTAACAAAGCACATTCTTAGGAATGCGTGTGTAAATTTTCAGAAAATTCCAATTCGGGAAATTTTTGCCTCTACTTTCGGGAACTACCTTTAATGTACAATGTTTCTTACCCAAACCGCAGAATATTCGAAATGAACTCGGATTTACATTCTTTCATTTACGGAAACCTGGTTAATGACTCGGGCATAACAACTGACGGATATCATAAGCCACTTCGTTTGAAAGAAACAATAAAGGGGGGGGGACATGTTAGTATATGTCATTAAATCTATTATAAACCTAGACCAGAACACGGAGTTAATGGAATTGAATGCCTTTGGTTTGAAATAGTCATAAGAAATAAGTCATTACTTATAGGAACGTTTTTAGACCCCCTTGACTAAATATTTTCTGTTTGGAACAAAATTACACATTCCATTAACCTTGCTTCCAATCTTGACCCTGACTACATGGTTATCGCTGGTGACTGTAATAAATACCAATTGACTCCTCCTTCTAATAAGAAAATCAGTAACATATATATAATATTTCAGTCTCACTCAGCTAATTCGAGGGCCAACACATAATTGGGATAAACTCGGCCTCCCTATTAGATCTTTTCCTCATAAATGATATGCTAATATGCTAATTGGAATTTACATAGAGAAAAACTCTTAGGAACTAATTGGGATTTTATAAGTGATGATGATTTAAATAATGCCGCTCTTCAGATTACAAACATTATAAAAGAAACTGGTTCGGAACATATACCGCATAAACAAATAACAATCAGACATAACGACAAGCCCTGGATGCACAATTGTAGTGATATAGAATGAATATATGCATATAAATCCTATATCACTACTCACAATAACATGATAAAATCAATAAGAAAAAGCAAAGGAATTCATAAAAAGGCCAAGAAAACCAATGCAACTGCTTACTAGGCTTATTTTAGGAATATAAGAAATAGATGTACTACTGCATGTAGATTGGCCAAAGAAAATTACTGAAAAAAACTGAATTCCGGTAAGGGTTATAAGGTAGACGAGAAAAACTTGTAGCAAAATGCTAAATTTTTATGAGCATAAAAACGTCTTTCTCTATCCCACCCTTGCTTGGTGACCCAATCTCTACCCTTTCCGGATTTCTCCTTAACAAACTTACAAATTACTCCTAAGGATGTTGAAGATATCATACCATGTCTTAAGGCAACAAAAACATCTTGTCCGGACAATATTCACTCTCTCCTTTTAATCCGGGTTTCTGATACACTGTGGTTCCTGCTAAATAAAATATTTTTCAAAATTACTACAAAACTCCACATTTCTCACTATTTGGAAGCAAGCTTATATTAATTACATGTTAATTTATATTTATTCAACAAAATATTGTTTCAACTAAAATGTAGTTACCTGATATCAATGATCATGAAACGCAAGCTTTACGAAAACTTGAAAAAAGTAACTATGTAATACAGTTAATGATGTGTAGTGAATGTTTTTTTTTTCGCATCACGCCTACAAAAATGAGACCAAAATATCTTTAGATTTGATAGCTGTCAATTTAATATCCATATTTTGTTATTTGGATTTGAATTTTTGATTTTAAAGTTTTTCGTTGCATGATAACAGTTTTAATTTAATGTTCAGCCGTCTTAATTTTTGACATTTATTTAAAACTAAGGTTTGTTCCCTCATGCAAAGCATTTCTTAGCTGGATTTGGATTCATACAATTTTGGAACTTTAGATTCACTAATTTTCAACTGTTTGGCTTATGTTTTTTATCTATCAAACTTTTAGGCCCCTAGTTTCACTGATGAGGAATGATTTTCCGAGATGTGCACATATGGCACATCAAAATTTAACAGGTATTGTGTTATATATTTAAATTTATAAAAACAGTTATGAATAGAAAAGTATGTATATTACGTAACTGGTATTTGTCGGTTATGGAATCCGTTTTAATATTTTTAATAATTTGAGGAAATATCATGCAAATGGTAATTGTATTAGACTAATCAACCGTAGCCTTTATTTCGAGAGATATTTTTCAAAAATTGTTATATCTTTTGATTAGCCATCAACAATAAAAAAGAAAAAAGAAAATAAATCCTACTTTCAAGAACAATCTGTCATTCTTTTGTTTCACAATATCATTTACCAGATTTATTATATGACGTATTAAATCCATGCTTTTCTTAAAATTGACCAATAGAATTTTGTTCCATTTATCAAATAATATCAAAGAATGTAGAATTCTTTTTAGAATGCAAGCTCATAAAACCATCAGGTGTCATATTGTATCAATATATGGACCTAAGAAAACTTATCATTCAAAGCCTTGGTATCCAAATGAAATATTGTTTTCAGATATGGGTAATTCTAGTATCTAGAGGAACTGCATACAAAGGACTTCTTTTTTCGTCAAATTAACAGGGACATTTTAAACACCTCATAGAAAAAGATTTTATGACAAAAGACATCTATGGATGTCAGGGTGCCAAATGATCGTAATTGACAAATAAAGGACGGACACACTGTCCAGTGGGTCAACAGAAAAATTTCATGCTTAAAATCAAAACAAGAAACCATTTTCCTCTCTCCTTTCTTTTTTTTTTTTTTTTAATTTTAAATTTGCAGGTGTATAATTAAATGAAGAGTATGCAATACCATTGTAGAACAATTACAAACCTGCTCATTGCTAGATACTTACATTTCTATTTTGGACTAAAACAAACCAAATACGTTACAAATAGATGTAAGTTAATTATAAATAGTTGATAAGTTATGTGGTCAATAAACTGGTATTTATGTCGATTAATTAATCAAGTCTATATTAATCTTAAACAACAGTGTAGCATTTGACAGTCTGTTTAGTGACAGTTATAATTCAGGAAGTTAAATATCACCACATCAAATACCAATTACTGGTTAGGATTATGTGGACAATCGGCTTTTGGTAAGACAAGTCCCTAGATTAAAATGAAGGGCAGGGTAAAGGAAAATGGAACAAGCATTAACTGAGAATATTTTAGTACTTCAAAATACAAGAGAGATGCTCTAATAGATAATTAATGAGCCAGTCAGTTATCTAGCAATAAGACTAGCATGCTTAATGCTAACATATTGTGCCTCAAACCCAAAAATCTCAGATCTAGAAATGTAAACCCTACAAACTGAACAATGAGTAATGTTATTTCTGTTTTTCACAAGATTTAGCTAGAACTAATGCCAGAAGTATGGAGTGGAGTAAGCGTCAATGCCCATCAAGATTCCTTCCCTTACACCAACGCAGTCAGTTTGAGATAGTGAAGGAATTAGAGTGCTGGTACCTACAGAAAACCCCTGACCTTAGTCAAGCAAACTGAGGATAACATCCTGGCCCTAAGAGTGGCAAGTGGAAGCAGAGAAATTCAGTTACTAATGGGAGGATAAAAATTTAAACCCGTCATGACTGTCTCGAGGTTGAAATGTGCATGTCTAGAAAGCTGAGCGGGGACAGTAATAGGAAGAATACTGGGTTTTTCTAGTTATGCAGTAGTCTAGGGGTTAATCTTTAGCTGATCCTGTACAAAGACCAACTTTCAGTTAACGCAGGAGTAAACAAAGAAAGGCAATATCTAGCATGGTAGAAAAGTTTGATGTGTGACCAGTATTTTCAAAAGGTACCAAACTATTAATGAATCATGTGTGTCTAACCCCGTTTACAGCCTGTTATACACACGGCAGACTGGTCTTGAAAGGTGGTCAGGTTGCTTATGTGCTAGAGGACCCCGTTAGTTTTGGAAAGGTCTCGAGTTCGATCCCAGTTTCTCCCTTTCATGTTATGAATTCTAGGTAACTCTTCCCCTCACCAAACTTGGTAATACCAACTTGCCCTTTAAGCAACTATGCTTAATTATTTTTAATATAATAGGATCAATTATTATATAAGAAACTTAATGATTTACTTTGTTTTCACACACACACACACACACACACACACACACACACACACACACACTTTTTTATAAGTGAATAATATGTTTGATGCAAGTAGTACTTGTTCCACCCGTACTCGGATTAGCTGTAATCCTGCATATACAACTCTAAAGTTTCGAACGGAACATTCCTTCAGTAAAGAACAAAATAAGGTCAATTAAAATGACATTATTAGTTCTCAGTTGCAATTACGCCTTTTTGACTTGCATCTTTGACAGATGGCTTGGTCTTTTCATATAGTTAGGACTATAAAAGACCCTGACCAAAAAACGGATTAGCTCAATATTTTATTGTATTCAAAAACATAAATTATAGTGCGAATAAAAATCGTAGATAACAGCTGCACGATATTAAAAGATTTATCTTATACAGGGATAAGATATAAGGTAATATTTTGTACACCTTACTCATTGCATTCTATGTATAGTTTTTTTCACAATTATTATTAATTCCTGATTATTACAATAAAACAAAATGACATTTGTAATGACATCAATAATTTTTATATCTTTTATTTTCAATAAGAAAATTTGTTGATGCATCCGTGTTCAAAATTTGGATATATAAAAATGCCGAATCTATTTTTTCTTTCTTCGTAAAAAACAATTATACATGAAATTGGATTATCTATTCATTCTCTCTCTCTCTTTTTTTTTAATTTTGGTTAAATCTTTAGCGTAATATCATATGAAATATGTCTATTCTCCTGGTTTAATTAGGACATCTTTTCTGCATTGTTTCTTCAAGCTTCGCCCATACAGAACATCATTATGCAGAAGAAGTTTTGTTGTCCTTGACATCGCATACATATCAGGCTTTTTATGGCGCCACTTTCAGCTAAAATAAACAAACGTAAAATCTATTATTAAAACTATTGTTATAAAGTATTCTATCCCCTTACATTAAATAAATCAGACATGTTCGAAAAAAATAAATAATGCAACTAACTATCTACATGTATAGGAACATTGTGTAATTGTGTATGTTTGTTGTGGTGTATTATGCTTTTGGTTGTTTTGCTCTTTACGAAAATCATTTTCTCCAGAGTTTCATTAAGCCTGGAAGTTTTCTAAAGGTCTTACAATTAGTTTATAGAGATAATGATTAGTCAAGTGGTAAGTGTTTTGGCCTTTAATACCTTAGTCGTTTCAACGCTATGGTTTCGTCCCCGAAAAAGGATTTTCTTGGTTGAGGCCTTTAATGGTTTACTAGTAAGATATACTACGTTGTATGTGATGTTATTTTCAGGCAAATGTACCTTTACTCTCAAGGTCGTAATAGGTCCATATTAGTACATAGAAGATTAGCAATACTAGCAAAAACTTATACACCGCATGAACTATTATTAAACAAAACTTGAAATTTGAAAAATTGTCTCTTCACGAACAGCTGAAAATGTCCTGACTAAAAACACCATTTGCCAACCCACTAATAAGTTTACACCAAAACATAGATAGTAAGAGTTAAATATAAAAGTATTCACACTGTCAAATCTGGTATTGTATACTTCCGACACAGTGAATAAAGGTAACGACAGGAAGTTTCCGAATTTTTAGAGACAAATCGTGAGAGCTTCATTTATTGGGGATCGTTAATCGATAAAAGAAATCCAAACTGAGTTATACAGTTTGTCAGATTTACCATTTGGGCATAAACGGGTTATATCATTAACTAGCTAATCCTTATTAACTCTGTTTTCCATTAATCAAGCCATCTGTCTGACGGTTATATAACATACTGAACGAACAGTCTATCAAAATCTGACTAACAAAATCACATCAGACACATAAAACTTTATATTTAAAGTATTGATTTTAAATCTGAATAATATTGAACCAATTTGTTTTCAAAATTAGGATATTTTTATTATTTTTTTATTTTATTTTAATCTATTTTATTTTTTTTTTTCATTTTTTGGAGGGCTAAATTCTCCCCCCCACAAACATGGAATACTATCAAGCAAGTTCTCGTCAGACTTACCCTCAGCAAATGTAAGATGCATTTTAAAATTTGAGCAGATTGGTGAGAGAGAACTTATTTCTATTAAATTTTAGATAAAGGGTGTTTAGCCGGTATTAGTGCCGCCAGATGACGGTCGACATTACCTATGAATAATAAAAGAAACATAATACCAGATGGATAGTGTGTTTTTATTATCTCATATTTATCCTGTCAGTAGGTTGGGGATGACTATGTGAACCTCCTCAAAATCCGTGAGTCATTTACAGAGAATTGTAAACATGATAAAACATTGTAAAAATAGTACTAATATGTGAATTATTTTTGAAAAACAATTGAGAATTAGCTATAATTTTTATACTAAGAATTTTTAATGTTTATGAAATAAGAATAATAATACACAGCCGAGAACGGCCGGAGGAAAAGAAGGAGTCATAAAACGGCGATGATGGCGATCAGGAATATTACAAGCCATTTTCAATTCTTTTTTCGTATTTACGCATTTGTTTTGTAGCCTGCAGTTCTTGTAGCTTTTTCGATATTTTACGTTTTTGTTTGTATTTTTTAAAGTAAAATGATATATGACTCCTATGGAGATTTCTAATAAATCTTCGCAGTCATAACAAATAAATTGCTTCCTACTTTAATTTAATATTCAACAGAAAATCTATTTTAAATAAATAAAAAATTATGATAAGAATTATTCAATTATTATCCTTTTTATTTTTTACCAAAATCGGCTGTACACGACTGTTTATTTTCACATTTTTCATCAAATATAAAAACCAAATTTCAAATATACTTGCAATTCTGAATAAGTGCATGCCAAACAGAATACTTGTTTCAAAGATAGGGAAAACGTTTAATATAAGATTATTATTGTTAATGCATTCCGATTTTTAAAATTGTTTAAATTTCAAAGAAACTTTTTATGTTAATTTTGCAGACTGAGGGATTTCATATTTGTCATGACGAAGCAAATATACCCTTTTTAAATTTAAGATTATCCATGAATTTTAAAACATGATAACATATTGAATCTATGTTAAAGATTCAAATTAAAACAGAAAATAGTTGAATATACAATCAACCTGTCATCATGTTGCTATTTTACATTATGTGAATTCGCGACCGTCATCTGGGCGCATTGCTGCTGGTTAGGGATAAATGGTTTCTTTTTTTTTTCTTGATATCTACTCACCGAATTCTGGATTGATAGCTTTTATCATAAAAAGCGTGTTCATATCTGGAAATCCCCCATCACTCGGCTGTTGACGTCGTTGGTTATAACGATCTTGCAGTTGGAGCCTGGTAAGTAAAAAGTTAAGAAGTCGTTGCTGAAGAGTGCGGTTTTTATTTACGAAAACATCGTTACCATGGATACTTGAATATGTAGGAGTCAGTAAAGGTTTTATTAGTCCTGCATCTCTTATCGGTCCGATATTTGGTTTTGTTAAATCCGTTTTTGCATTTGATAATCGTTGTAGTGCCGATCCAGCTGATCTTTGTGTTAAAAGGTTTGAAAAAGGGTTACCAAATCGATTAGGAGGAGGAACTCTTGTCCTTGGTCCTAGAGATTTGTCCATACCGAAATTTCTAAGTCTAGTCGCTGCCAATTGTGGACGTCGTGGTAATTGTAGTATATCTGGTGGCATACGAGACATACCTAGATCTTCGGATCCGGTAAGCGGCATTCCCATTATTCTAGGTTGTCTGATATTTGATTTTATTGGCTGTTCAATGATAGGCATCCCAAACTTTTGTCCAGATGTAAATGTCAAAAATATGACAATCAAAATCAAAATCGTATTTACTAAAACAGAATGCATGTCTAGGACATAGGACGAGCTACTTTAAAATGAACAGACTCTCAAACTCACTGACGTTGTTTTTAAGCTTATCTCTCTAATCCCAGAGGCAGCACGTGTTACCTTCTTGACCCCAAAGATTCATTACTTACTTAAAGTGTTTACACCTTACGGGCAGTTAGGTGGTAGACCATCATGAAATGCCACAAATCATACTATTAAACCAAGTAATTAACAAAAATCTTTTTAATTGTGACTTTTACAGGCAATTCAAACTTTTTTCTTGTCGCTTCCATGTTTTAAAATTTAAATTTATATAAGTTTTAACCGCACTCGGGCATCCAATACAAAAATTGAAACAGCATAATACTTAACAAAGGTCTTTTATGTAAAGGTTTGGAGCAATAGGTCTCACTTATATAAATTAAACCCTTTTATATCCTTATACAGTTACAAGCGAAGATTTTAAATAACTCAAGCAGAAGGCGGTTAATTACGTTGATTAATCATCTTCATTGAAGTGACATGCACGGACATTAACAAGAAAAACAATTACAATAACAAATTGAATAACAGACATATATAAACGACATTTTAAAAATGTCTGACAATGGCAAATTGTCACGTGGAAATTTTGCTTCTGTCATCAATGCAATTGAGAACAATTTGTCATAATAGCCTGTATATGTTTAAAATCAAAAGGTTTTAATCTAATACAGTGTTAGTAACGATTTGTTTTAGCTGTAACTTGTTTAAAACTTCTACAGTGTGCATCTGAGCATAAAATGTTTATTAACACACATTATTTATTTACAAGTTAAAACAAGTTATACTGACTTGTGTGTCCAAATCTAAAATTTACGTAGATGTAACAGGTAACTTTAACTAATTAAATTTTTCGTGTTTGCCTATCGTAAAATCTGTGGTTTTAATAATTCGTGAAATAAAATTATACATCATTAGATTGATTTAGATCTATTGAAACTGGAAATTTCCGAAATACGTGCATTCCATTAAAAACTTTTCAAATTTTGCAACATGTGAATGATCTTCATAGCATAAAATGAATTGTATTTTATTGTTATTATTATTGTTATTTTTATTATTATTATTATTATTTGTTTGTTTGTTTATTTGTTTACGTGTTCTATATCATTGTAGATTACTGGATAAATGAACGAGTATAGGAAACAATTTGTCAAAATTATGCTCTGTGCAACAGTTAACATAGCTAAAAATGGTGATACAATTAATACTATTCCATGTTGTATTATAGGGTTAATGAACTGATATTGTGAAATATTGTCCCCGAGTTACTCTACGTTTGCACAAGCTTGCGAGCGCAAATGTCGAGTCGACTCTGGTCAATATTTCAAAAAAAAAAAAAAAAAAAAAAAAAAAAAAAAAAAAAAAAAAAAAAAAAAAAAATTTTTACAGTAGCATCATAATTTGTATGTAAAGGCACGAAGTGTTGACTTCGTGACGACCACTACATTAATATTAAATATACTTTTTCTCACGGAATTAACCCTGATACCAATGACCTAACCCGCATGTCAAACATCAGTTGCTGAATAGTAGGAATAGATACCGAAACCGGAGCAGTGAGGAATTGTAAGTTAAGTTGAATTTTTTAATGCACGGTATGAATGTATATTATGATAAAATTCAAAAATGGTATGTGACAGTTCAAACTCTTATTGTCTACAAAACTCTTTTAATATAAGATTTATTCAAAGAATTTTAAATAGCAAGCGTTCTGCGAAAGACTCAAAACAAACTATATATCATTTCAAGTTCTGTCAGATCCAGCTGAAAAAAAATTAAATACATTATTATTACTATTATTATTATTTATTATTATTATTATTGATAATATTTGAAATTTGAAATATTTGATGTTGCTTAAGATTTTGAGTTCTCATTATTCCTCTCCATGTTTACATGACTAGAGTAAAACAAACAATAAATATTATATTTATGAACTTTAACATACAATGTACTAGCGGACATAATATTCTGCAAGATATGTATGTGTGTTTTGATGTGATAGAATAAAGAGGTAGGATATAGCGATGATGTGTAACGCCCTAAGTCATGACCAAGGCGGTAGATGCCAACGTACCCTAACAAAATTAAACATCTTCATCAAACAAACAGATGAACTTTCTCATCCATGGCCAGGGAGATTCTGATTTAGCCGATGAAAGCATAATACGTAAGCCATTGCTGTAAAAGAAACAAATAAAGTAATGAAAAATTGTCTAGATTTACGCTTATAATATGGGTCATTAAAATTGTCTTTTACAAAAATATAGAAGAAATGAAATGTCCAACCAAAAGTCACAAGAATTAGAAGAAATTAAAAATGGACTGATGCCTCAAGCTAAAATGGAAAACAGAAAAATCGAATCAGATGCCGAAGTAAAACTAAAACTTGAAGATAAATCATTCCTTTACGATGTTCACGAAGTTCCGCCTTGGTACCTGACCATACTATTTGCACTTCAGGTAATATATTTATTATGTTTATTCAATTCTTTAAACATTTTAGAACGAAGACACCTTTTATTGAAAGCAACTCTCTTAATGTTTTGTGGATTTACTTACTAGTAATCTTTTAATGAAAATGGTTAGAGATTTTTTATTTAGAACAAATAGTCGTTTCTCTTTTGCTTTTTACGCTTATAAACAAATGGGCGGACATATCCAGTGTTATTGCTAAGAGTAAAGGGCTCAAACCCAAATCGGGATTCAGACATTTTCAAGTTATGCAATACTGGGATTAGTGATAGACTAGCTGAAATAGTATTAATTCGGAATTTGCTAAAAACCTAGTGCCTGTGTTTTAATGCAAGAAGGTAAAATGTCTATACAAATACACAATGAACTTATGACTGGTAACCAGAACGATTTCTGGAAATCTTTAGGAAAGTTCGGAATCGCAAATGAGCGCAAGAATAATATTCCGTGTGCTGTCGTTGATAATAATGGCGAGTGTTATACCGATAGAGACGTCGTAGTTAAAACATGGATGTACTCGTCCATTAAAATTACACAATCCCCTTCTATGTTCATGGAAACAGACCTACAGAAATAGACTGTTCTTAACTAAATGCACCTATAACACGCCAGGAAATATTTTACGCAGTAGACACATTAAAGCCTCGTAAGGCTGTTGGTGTTGATGCAATTCCGTCCGAAGTACTGAAAAACAACGTTGCAACTAAATTATTATTCAAAATCTGTAGTGGATGCTTTGAATTGGTCGCGGTCCAAAATGACTGGAATGGGGGTATCATTAACCCTATTTTTAAGGATGGTGATAAAAAAGACATTCTTAATTATCACCGCATCACTCTTATATCAATACCGTGTAAAGTCTACTACTGGATATTAAATAATAGACTGGCGCCATTCCTGGAATCGAATAATTTATGAGATGAACAAATGGATTTCGCAAAATCCGAAGTTGCGAAGAACATGCATATTCATTGTATTCGGTCGTGAATAATCGAAAAACAGTTAAAAAATCCAGCTTAGTGTGTTTCATTGATGTGAAAAAAGTATTTGACTCAGTTAATCGCGATTTGCTGTGGGTTAAGGTACGTAGAACCGGTATTCAGGGAAAATGCTCTGTCAAATCAAATACCGACTTTACTGATTGGTTTGATATTAAATCAGGAGTTACACAAGGATGTACATTGTCACCAAGTTTGTTTTCGATTTACATCAACGACTTAACATCTAGAATAAATGAAGCTCAGTGTGGTATTCAAATAGAAGATTTCATGCTTAGCATCTTGTTATATGCCGACGATATAGCACTAATCGCGCAAGATGAAACAAGTCTTCAACGTAAGTTGAATATTGTGACTAAATGGTGTTTGAACTGGCAGCTAACTATAAATCCTGCAAAAACTAAAATCGTACATTTCCGAAATCCGTCTGTTCGTCATACAGACACATTATTTAAATGTAGTGGTTTTAAAATTGATTTAATTGACAGTTATAAATACTGGGTCATGAGAGAATCCACCAGAGATAAGGAAAACGGCATTAGATGGAGATTGGACAACAAACTGGATGACCTGGATTATGCCGATGACCTATGTCTCATCTCATCCACCTACCAGCAAATCCAGGAGAAAACGAACAAACTTTATACAACATCTAGATATCTAGGATTAAACATCAATTTTAACAAGACCAAAATAATGAGAATCAATGCACGGAATAACAACCCCGTACAAGTTAATGGGGAGAGTTTGGAAGATGTAGACACCTTCACATACCTAGGCAGCACTGTAACAACATCTGGAGGTACTGACGAGGATATTACATCAAGAATCAACAGAGCCTGTCATGTGTTTGCCATCTTAAAACCAGTTTGGACCTCCTCCTACATGACCACTAGAACAAAGCTTAGGATCTTTAATAGTAATGTAAAATCAATACTATTATACGGATCAGAATGCTGGAAGCTCCGGAAAGACCTCACAAGGAAACTAAGAGTGTTTGTAAATCGTTGCCTACGGACCATATTTAAGATCAGGTGGCCAAAAATAGTGTCCAACAACGAACTCAGGGAGATGTCAGGACAGGAAGACATTGTGGTAGAGATTGTAAGAAGAAAGTGGAGATGGGTCGGACATGTGCTCAGAAAAGACCAGCACAACATCACAAGAGAGAGCATATTTTGGACAGCCGACGGCAAGAGAAAAAGGGGCAGGCCAAAAACAACATGGCGAAGAACATCAGAGAAAGAGCTGAAAGAGATAGGGTTAACGTGGAAGGAAGTAGAAAGAAAGGCAAAGGATAGGACTGGGTGGAGGGACTGTGTGGCTGCCTTATGTGCCACCTGGCACGAAGAGGCCTAAGTAAGTAAGTAAGTATAAATACTTGGGAATTTGGTTTGATGAACACCTGAAGATGGATAAAACAACCTCCGAGCTCGCGAAATCAGCTAGCCGTGTCCTCATATATGGCCAATTGTGTGTGCAAAAAACGCAATATCAGCATTTATAACCACCACTATAGAGTGGTTACAAACAGTTACATGGTTACAAAATATTTCTCTTTTTCAAAACGGACATATCTACGTGTCCTTGGCGCATTATGTGGAAAATATATGTCTAATGGTGTTTGATGTTTTTACGAAACTTTAAAAATCTATTGTAGAATCTACTCTGTTTTATTGCAGCTCTGAGTGGGGGAACTCAACAGTGCAAAGTTATTAACAATACACGGAATAAAGAATGTAGATTTTTTCCTATCAGTTAGTCGTCATATGTCAAATATAGCAACACGCGGACATAAGGGTTTGCTTTCATGTTTCTCCAAACAGAGAATATCTTATATAAGTCTTGTGTCAAAGATTTATCGTATAAATGACAATCGTCTTCTGTTCAAAATAATATGTTGGTCATCTAGATTCAAAAAAGGTGGTACTTTACAGGCCCGTAGCAGCAAATTTAAAAGGGGGGGGGGGGCAAAATTAAATACTCAAAAATTATGTTTTACAAATAAAGTATGAATATAGAAAATGGAATTCTGATCAGATTTGTGGTACGTTTGAAGGGAAATGTTTATCTAATCAGTCCTTTTCAGTTTGAATCCTGAATGATATATCCAGATGCAACACATGCCTTGAAGCTCTTCTGAATACCTCTAAATAAGCAAGATTGAAAAAAAACCTCAGAACACTAGTACACAAAAGCTGGAGGTATGGAACCATTTGAAAGATACCTTAGTCTGTTTGATAGGAAATGTTCATCTAGTCAGTCCTTGGCTTGCAATGTCTTAACAAGTTCATTTCACGGCAACTAATTAAAAACAAACAAATTGAAATTATCTTCGTTTGGCACTTTCGCAAGTCATAATAGGAACAAAATGGTTTGGCTAAAACATTGTTCCAGGAGCATTTGAAAGTAACCCATCACTGCTCCACAAAATAAACAGCGTATGTGTATGGTTTGCAGCAGCATCCAAGTCACTTGAATATATCTGACCATTCAAAATAAGTCGCAAAACATAATTGACAACAGGATAAACTGAGATGATACTGCAATATTTTTCTAAAACCTCAGTAACCCAAACAAAATTTTTTCTAACAAATCACTAACAAATTACTATCAAATCATGATCAAATCATTATTACTGATTTGTTTCTGTAATTTGTTAGTGATATATTAAACAAATCACCAACAAATCACTTACTCTAAAAACTAAAAAATGATTTGATAGCGATTTGTTTCTATAGTATAATTTGATAATGATTTGATAGGTATTTGTTAACTTGTCTGCAAAGAAACAGTGATTTTATAGTGATTTGTTAACTTATACAAAAATAAAATATGATTTGAAAGGTATTTGTTAACTTTACTTAAAAAATTCTATCATCCAATAGCGATTTGTTATCTTGGTTAAAAATATGGAATGATTTGAAAGGTATTTCTAACTCTAACTGAAATTTGTAATGATTTGATAGTGATTTGTTTACTTATTAAAATATAATGTATGGTTGCATAGGTATTTTTTTAAACTTTAATCAACAAGAGAGCTGTCAGTTAAAGTATGGTCTGGATTGCCCCCAATTTTTCATAAAAAAGAGAGAAAGACTCAACATGAATATGCAAACTTAATGCTGATGCCAGACAGACAGATGGATAAACGAATGGACATCGTCAATCCAGAAGGCAGATTTGCGATGCAATTTGGCAAAATTATTCTTTTCTTTATTGGCAAAACAAAGTTAAACTATATGTTTAAGTGACAATTAAAGTACTAAAATTTTCACTTGAACTCACCATAACCCATTTATTTGCAAAAATATAAATATAGAAAGATACAATAGACATCGAACGGTTTGACCTAATTCGTATGCTAATTTTGGAAGCAAAAACAAAGATTGATATACATAGTTATGACCCTATCCAGTACAAAAGTATACCAATAGAAACCAAACTACATCTTTTGACAGTTTTATTAAATTAGTAAAAACAGAGATAACCCCTATCAAAGCTGCGCTTTCTAAACGGTCACACCGTCAGTCATATTATGCTTTGGCTTACTCGGGTTAGCATTGGGTGTGATACAGGAGATGGGGTGTAATACGGATATGGTTATCACACCCCATCTGCCGTATCATGGGAATTTTGCGATATGGTTTTATTCCTGATAATGTGCGATTATCTGACACTGAAGAAGTCTTATGTCTAAAAAATACAAACTGCCGCTTCTCAACAGCTAACGTTTGATTGTCTCTGTCCGTAATACGTTACTAAATATGCAGTGTTTTGCCCCAACGATTCAAACATTTTTTAGAGCAGGATGCAAAACAATAATAGACAGGTTCCCATGCATGTTGGCACGGTGCTATGGTTGTTACAACGCATTATCCGTAATTGAGGAAACCCGTCACTAACCGTTTTGCGCGAATTTTAAAAACCGCCAGATTAGTACCCAAAAGTTCTGCGACAACAGATATCAGTGGTGTCAAATATGGCAAAAAGGAGAGTAAAGACCGTGATCTTCGAAGATTCTGGTAAAGCTTGCTTTTTTCTTTTTATTGTGTGTGTGTGTGTGTGTGTCAGTATGGTATAGATAGTTTTCAGAGTTTATTGCCAGTAACAACGGAGTGACAATAAGTTTTATACACCCTATTTTAGAAAGAAAAAGGACTCAACTTAATAGCCGCTACTTTACCTATAAAGTTGACAGTGTGAAATCATATGGGACTTGTGTGTACAGTGGGTAGGGGGGGCGACCAGGGCGGTTCTGTAATGGGCACAGGCACTCTAATAGTAAAAAAAAAAATTCAGTTAATTTTTTCTAAATATTTGTCGGACCCGACCAGGACTCAAACTCGGTACCTGTTGCACTATAGGAGCTAGAGTGCTATACTGCTATCAGTGCAGTATTTCATAATTTGCAAGATCTGGAGATTTGTTGCTTTTTTTACATTTCAATTTTAATTTGGTGTTCACTGCAATCATTCAATAATTTATCTTCACATTCTGCATTCAATCAGATGTGTACAGACACTGTAAAGTGCTTTTATACTGTTGAACAGATTGAATCTATATTGATTTAATATATCAAATTGTTTGAGCATCCAATTATAGCAATTAAATTCTGAAACCAATTATCAACTGATTTTAATTATTTACTTTTGGATGTTTTTTGTAGTTTTGAAATATGGAATTTCAAAATAACTAATATCACAGTCTGTGGTCCATGTACATTGTTGTTACATATGATGTTGAATTACTGTACGGTGGATTGTGCACCTGAGTCTCATGCAGATACACCAAGCATTTAATTTTTTTATCTTGCAGTTTCCAGTGTAATTTATTAATAGTTTCAAACCTGATTATACATGTAATTGGATACCATATCTCTCTGCTTATAAGACTACTTCGACTTTAAGACGAGGGTTGGTCTTTTCTCAATTTTGGGACTTTCAGTGGAGATCTCACCCATTAGACAACCAATTTTTCAGTCCACGAAGATGTCATGTTTTACAGCATGTGCGATACCTGACAATTTTTCAGTAGAATACCATTGCAGTCTTTCATTTTCTTGTTCTTTTTATAGGTTTACAATGCAATAATCCCTTTTCAGCTTCAAATCTTTACTATTATGTAATGAATAAGTAAATTATATTCCATACATTATATCTGCATTGCTTTTATAAGATGTGATGTTTAAAGAAATTACTTTACTGTAACAAACACTAGTGTGGTGGAATGTCTGAATAAAGGTTATAAACTCGCGCAATATCTAACTTGATATACAACTAAAATGTATGTCCGATCCTATTTCCTCAATTTTATCTAAATTTTAGTTTTACTTCAAAACCATTGCATTTTTCATTCAGACATCAGCTCTATGATTCTTAAACAGTAATTTTTTTATATATTACTTTTCAGTGTATGCAGAACACAAGCTAACCTTGGGTCACTCCGATTTTTACGAAAGTGTGGAATGAAAAAATGGCTGCCGCTAGACAAACATGAAAAAGATTGCACAAGCCAGAAGTAAATACAACGTTAACAGATACTAGTGTACAGAATGTGGATTCAATCGTATAAATTAACTGTCTGTGTTAAATAACATTAGCCAACAGGGTAGCACCAAGTTGTAGCCAATTTTTAATTTTGATATATTAACCAACATTTGAATAAAAAAAAATGTTATAAATACAATGCCTAATTGACATTAGATGATAAAAAAATTCAATAAAATGAATAATACATTGGAATCTCTGTTGATTATTAAAAAAAAAACAAATTCTTACAAAGACGTTTGCAGTTATGGCATGACGAGGTTTGCATGTGTCTGTGAACTGTAATCTTCTCTGAAACCACAGGGCCAATTTAAACCAAATTTGGTGTGGAAGGTCCTTGGTGGTACTAGATTAAAGTCTGTACCAAGTGACACCATCCGGCATCCAAGGTGGCCGCCATTACTATAAATAGCATAATGCAATAAATGGCAATTTAAGAGATTTATTTATTTAATGTTTGATTTCGTTCAAATTTGAAATGCAGGCAGTTACTTTTGTTATAGTCATAGAATTTTAATAATAATTATGACTTATGTATATATATCAATAAAAACAGGCTGAGTTCGAGTTTTAGGTTAGTTCCAGAGTTATGAGTGGTGGAGTATAATGCAGTACTCTTCTTTAATCAAGATATATAGGAGGGCAAATTGTGGAAAATATGTTTATTTTGGAAAAATGTAAAATTTCTCAAAAATTGATACATGCAATTGTTTAAAAACAGTATATTTTTGTCTCTCCTTGTGACTAGTCACCATAAGTGTCGGTGTTGTGGCGTAATGACTAAATTGTGAAAGTTGTTTGTTAATGTCAGGTGTGAAAGCCAAGTTTAGTCTTTTGGGGACTATAAGAGCTATAGACGAGATCCCCAATTCCACAGAATTCTTTTTTCATCACACCAAAACCCTATTTTCTTGATCAATTGTATATATAAATCCTAAATTTATGATTTGTTAATGATTTGTTTTCAAAAGTGGCCATGTGATTTGATAGTGATTTGTTAGTTCATCTTATAGTATTAAATCACTATCAAATTATGATTTGTTAGTGATTTGTTTCCAAATATGGAGTTATGATTTGGTAGTGATTTGTTAGCTCATTTGCATGTGAAATTTTTATACTTCCAAATCACTATCAAATCACGATTTGTTAATGATTTGTTTCCAAATATGGAGTTATGATTTGATAATGATTTGTTGGCTCATTTGCATAAATCACTATCAAATCATGATTTGTTAGCTCATTTGCATGTGAAATTTTTATACTACCAAATCATTATCAAATCATGATTTGGTAGGTATTTGTTACAGTGATTTGTTAGCCTGTTTTTTTTTTGTTTGGGAAGTGCCATCATTTGTAGCAAACCACTTTCCGCTTATCTAACGTGTAGTTATTTGCATTAAGAAAAAGCTCAGAAGCAGTTAACAATCTTAGATAGGTGTTTAATGATTCATTGCCACAAATGAACAGAGACGCAGCATTATAAAAACAGTTTCCATTGCCTGTTGTCTTGATAGCAACGGAACCAGTGGGCAGTGTTTCTACATCCCCTGGTATAAGAGACGTCGCCAATTCATCAACAGTCAAATTAGAAAATGCACAAAAATTCACGCGCTGGTTCAAGATATTTTCTTGTTAATTTTTTTGATTTGTATAGCTTGTCTATTATTTTTTAAAATCCTGTTGTGTAGTTCTTCCATGATTAAACTTCAACACATAAGTAGTGCATATACAACGCATATAGTAAATAGGAAGAAAGATCATATAAATAAACCACAAGATGAAAACGGAAAACTTTCATTTTCCGGAAACTGTACCGTCAACGTAAAACTAATCATTTGTTTTAAATTATACTGAAATTTACAGTGATATCTACTGAATTTTAAATTAAATGTGCCTTTAAGAAACTGAATTAAATTTTAGCCCAAAAGGTGGGGGGCCAGCCCCCCCCCCCCCCTGCCACCCCCTTTTCCTACGGGCCTGCTTTAATGTGTCACAACTTACGAAAAATATAGACGCCGATAATTTAATCTAAGACTTGCAATTCTCTACTAGATATGTGGTGAGGAATCTTACTGAAAAACTTGATATTGATAACCAGGAGTGGCACAATGAACTTTTTAATGACAGTAATAATACATTAAACGGAAATAAGCTACGAACTTATCGCATGTTTAAATATACCTTATACCCCGAACCTCATGTAAAGTTTAACTTACCCCGCACACCCAAACGCTATATCGCACAGTTCCGTGCAGGTTCTCTCCCCCTTAGTAGTTGAGACCGCCGATATACCAGGCCGCATGTACAAACTGATAATGTCCAAACCGACTCATAATGTCCAAACATTTTTATCAACGCAAAATGTCCCAATTTCCATCACATTTTTGTCCAAAATAACTCATAGTGTCCAAATCGACGCATAATGTCCAAACTTTTTCTGACGCATAATGTCCAAACGTTTTGACGCATAATGTCCAAACATTTTTTTGACGCATAGTGTCCAAACCTTTTGACGCATAATGTCCAAACGATTTGACCCATGCCAATAATGTCGATATCTTTATACTTATGTCCAAGGCTGATTTCATTGTTTATCCCTTGTTTTACGAATTTCGAAAATCAGGACATTCCTTCCTATAGATTTTTTAAACCTGGGGCAGCTTTTATGCAACACCAAGTCAGTGGGTGGGGTTTCTTCAAACGTGGACCCCATTTGAGATCATGCATGTTTGATCTGGTGACACATCGCTGTTCCGACTGTTCATTGGTCCGACGGTACATTGGTCCGTCACTTCATTAATTTTACAGATTTTAAAAGAAATTAGTTTTATTTCACTAAACTTAAACTGTCAGAAATAGTTGGTGGTCCTCGTGAAAAACAAACTAAGTAGCTGGTTTATATTTATTTTGCACTCTGATCAAACGAAGGTACAGATAAAGGACCAAACCAAGGAAAAGGTAACATTTCTCCATAAATAACAGAATCAACTGAATGGTTACTCGATATAATAAATAGAAATACAACAACATCAACAACAAAATATTTAAGCTCTCCTTTTATGATTCTGGAATGCTATGATGATGGGGATGATGATGATGATGATGATGATGATGATAGATAGATAGATAGATAGATAGACAGCCAGCCAGACAGACAGACAGACAGACAGATAGACAGATAGATAGATAGATAGAGACAGACAGACAGATAGATAGATAGATAGACAGACAGACAGACAGACAGACAGACAGACAGACAGACAGATAGATAGATAGATAGATAGACAGCCAGCCAGCCAGACAGACAGACAGACAGACAGACAGATAGATAGATAGAGACAGACAGACAGACAGACAGACAGATAGATAGATAGATAGATAGACAGACAGACAGACAGACAGACAGATAGATAGATAGATAGAGACAGACAGACAGATAGATAGATAGACAGACAGACAGACATACAGATAGATAGATAGACAGACAGACAGACAGACACAGATAGATAGATAGATAGATAGAGACAGACAGACAGACAGATAGATAGACAGACAGACAGACAAGACAGACAGACAGACAGACAGACAGGCAGACAGACAGACAGATAGATAGATAGATAGATAGATAGATAGATCTATCAGATAGATAGATGTTAAATGTAGTAAAAATAAAAGTTTAAAATTATCATTTTTGTATTTTCTCTCCATTAATTCACCTGAAATATTCACTAAGAAAAATATTTAAATTGTTGCATGCGTAATGCTTATGGCAACAGGTAACCGTATTACAGATTTCCAAACCTCGACTTGCATTACAAGTAAAACTAGAACTTGTAACTGGAGACCCAGTTACGAACGATTCCCCACAGGTATGAATAATTATGTATTCAGCGAATCAGAGTGCTTTATTCAGCCACGTGATCAGTTACTATGGAAACAACATCATATCGCACATCTATATATGGCATTGATGATGTGTACAAAGTTTCAGGTTTGTACAATGTATGTCCAATATTAAGCGAGAACATTCGCGGAAACCATTTTGGGAGAAGAACATAATAATAATAATAATAATCCGTAGAAAAACAAAACGATTCCCCACCTTACGGTGGTGGGGAATCGTAATAACTGGAAATCGATTTAAAAAATACGTCACGTAAGTAAAAGCAGCCCATCTTGCAATATCAAATTAAACACACAGTAAAACATACTTTAAAATTACATAATACAAAAAACAACTTACAATTTTCAAAAATCAACTTTAATATAAACTGCTAAACCCTGGCTTGGTTACAAGTACAATTATGCATGAAGTGATAAAAAAGATTGATGAGAAAAACAGTCTGTAAGGAACTGAACAATTACCTTTTCCAAAATATTGATGATATTGCATATCGTGAGTAACTTAATGCTGACAGAACCAACCATGCGTTCCACCAGTCTTTGCGATCTTTCAGGCATTCTTTCAAACGCAAAGCTAGGCCACTTCCTTTTCCTGCTGCATTGAACAAACGGCGAATACTTATTTTCAGCTTTTTCGCATTCAGCAAGCCTAGGTCACCTGCTATTGTATCCCGAATGTGAACAAATGGATAGTAATCTTTGGTAAGTTCTTGAAAAGTGTGGGAAACTTGGTTAAAAGTTCCAAGCATTGTCATGTTACTATCCAGTGTGTGCCTTATTATCTTACGCATAATTTCGGGAGGTAACAGTTCTGGAAAGTTGTTAATGTCGTCTGCATCAAACCCCACTTCATCTTCTATTTCAGACCCCACACCACCATCTCCTTTCAACTTCAAATCACCATTCTTTTGCAACCTCACATCACCATCCCTTTCCAACCCCACATCACCGTCGTTTTCAAACGCCACTTCACTATTTCTTTCTAACCCCACATCACCATTATTTTCAAACCCCACATCACCATCCTGCTGCATTTCCAACCCCACATCACCAACCTGTTGCATTGCCAACTCCACATCGCCGTCGTTTTCAAACTCTACGTCACCATTTCTTTCAACCTCCCCCCCTCCCCCATCACCATTCTTTTCCAACCCAATATCACTGTCCAGTTCAATTTCCAACCCCACATCCCTTTCCCTTTCCAACCATATGTCACCTTCACTTTCCAACCAAATATCATTGTCCAGTGCCTCAAGGCTTACATAATGGTCGCCATGACCTTCTGCAAAATGCCCAAGGTACAAATTTGGCAAATTGGGCTCATATCGACCAGTTGGCGATATAACCCGAGTAGCCTGTGGCCCTAAAGTAGAATACACAATAATTTGCATATTATACATTTCGGACACCCTCTGCAAAGTTATATGGTCACCATAATTGCCGTCTTTTTGCATCTGCCTTAGGTATCTCATGAAATTGTTATTATCAACAAAATTAGATAAATGAATACCCAAACGATTTACTGGATTCCTGCGGAGGTCGATTATTATTTCTGACCTAAGAGTCTGCGGCGACCTGTGAATTGCAAACCTGGACAACTGGTCAGCTATTGCACTAAACTGACAATTCCCATCCCCAGGCGGATCAAATCTAATTTGCTGCTTAAAACCTCCCAAATTATCAGCATGTGATTTAACAATGTAATACTTTTGTCGATGTAGCTTGGTTTTACGTCTTTTCACTCGCTGGCCTTCAGCTGCTTTTGTTTCGCTTGTGATATCTTTCACCGAGAACCATTTCACAATCTGCTTTTGTTTGTCTTTGTCTGGCACAGTCCTTACTTTGTATCGATGAAGCTTTAAATCAGTCATGATGATCACCCCAGGGATAATCTTGTGTCTACGTGGTTCATGATGCTTGTCATCATGCATTCTAACCAACACCTTGTCATTTCTCTTATAGATGGACGGTGGGTCCTGCTTGAGTGCTCGTTTAATCATTCTTTCTGCACATCGAGCATTGGCAGTCTTAGCAGATTTATGCCATTGCTTTCGATTCTTGCAGAAACTAATTCGGTCATTTTCTCTTGGCATATAGTTACCATCATGTTTTTCATTCCGAACTGCATGTTTGCCCGAACTTGAATTATCTGCAGGAAATACTAGCTGGTTATTTCTCCGCCCGTAATAGATTTCGAATGGAGTTTTCCAATTAAGCTCCTCTTTGGCATCGTCATTCATAGTAGAAGCATACTTAGGAAGTTCCTTTGCCCAATTCACACCGTTCGAAGTCATAGTGAGGAGGTCATATAACACTTTTTTCCTAAAGGATCGATGCGATCGTTCAACCTTTCCTTGGGTTTGTGGTCTATAAGGAGAGCTTCTAATGACTTTAACTTTCAAAGACTTCATCAACTTAGCCACTGATTTTCTGAATTCACCACCCCTGTCACTCTGGAGTACCCGCGGGGGTCCGTGTTTTATGTAGACCTTTTTCAGATATTTTGCAACTTCAGAACTTTTTTTACTTTTCAACGGCTTCAGCCACACATATCGAGCTCATATCAAGCTCAATACATATCGGTATTTCTTCCCCCTGAATGTAACCTTTTGGGCATTCATATCTATTAGGTCTATTTGGTGGCGTGTCTGTATGGTCTTTGCTCTTATTGGTCTCAGTGGTGGTGCATTATTAAATCTAGCGTGCATCCTGTTGTATGTTTTTGACTTCTCCAGTTCACCAAGTATCCTTCTTTCACTGATTCCAACGAGCTGGTTGGCAATCCGATGTTTTAGCTTCCTCGCACCGGAACCTTTACTAGATTTCATTGCCGTTTTCACCTTTTTAGAAATTTCCGATTCACGCACGACTCTCTTTCCATCAAGAAACAATTCCTTTGCAATCACGGTCCAGGCTGATCGGTTCCGATGAAATCGTCGGATTGCACTTTGTTGCAGGCGTGTTCGTTCCTGGACTGGCACATGAAACTTTCCCTGTACGCATTTCACTATTACGTCATAGGTTTCATCCTTCATAGATCGCCTACCAATTCCAGTGATGAATGCGATGTGTCCAATCGCTATCACCAGAAGCAGGCACCACTGGCTATGTGTGTACATCTGAAAGAGAGAACCTAACCATAGACATCATAGGTTGAGACATTACTGAACTATCATTTATGAATTTACCAATGGTCAGTTCCTCCCATGCACATTGCATCATCATCATAATGCAGGCCCTTAGCACCGTTTTTGAAAGTGGGGGGAGGCAAACAAGCAAAACAAAAATTAAATTAAATTAAATTAAATTAAAAAAAATAATAATAAATAAAAAAATCAAACCAAAAAAGTACATAGTTAAATTCTTTTCCCTGGTTAGATTTTTGGTTGCATAATGATGTACATTGCGTCGCAAGGAGATCGTGGGTTTGTGCGAGTGTTTTTGATCTGTTTTGTACTAGTGCGTATAGATGGTGACTTATAGAGTGCTAGCTCTGGTGTCCCAAATTAACATTAAACAGCACGTGACCACAAAGTTAACTTGGTCAAAAAAAGGGGGGGGCTGCCCCCCCTGCAACCCCCCCCCCCCCCGTTCTACGGGCTTGTAATGCACTATACTGCATAATACTTCATGTATTAATGTATTTTTTCAAACTATACTTGGACATCCATCCATCAATCATCATAACATCGAAACCCTTAAACTAGCATCCACAAAAAATATTGTCTTACCTTCTCAACACTAGTAGGACATGACTGTCAGGAATTCTGTACACTGTGAACGCACAAAAGGTGGTGGAGGGCGAATGAGCTGTTTTGGCGGGATTTTATAGGTACAACCAAAACCGATCAAGTTGAAACAGACGCGCGTCTGCCTCGTCAGAAAAACAAACCAAAAATTCTATTGTGGCAAACATCGTTATCTCGCCTTAGAGTCAGCAAAATATAAGAAACAAAAACACACGTTAGTCTCAACACTGAGACAATGTATCATTATCACAGAATGTGTTAAATTATACAACTTTAATTCACTTTTTAACTCAATCGCCAATTTATCCTGTCAAAATCGCGAACTATCATCACTATAAACATGGAGAACTGTGCGGGTTTTTTTTTTAAACAAAATACAATTACAAATGTAAATGTTTGTAGCACGGGATAGCAGGAAGTCTGATGCGGATTGAACATGAGAGAAATGTAGAAAATACTTCAGTTCAAACACTGTTTGGTGTTACAATCGGTTTTAATACGCCCGCATTCGTTCAAATACACACTCCTCATTTCCAAAAATCGCCCTAATTTGACTAGTAAATGAATATATATATATATATATATATATATATATATATATTTGCAATTTGAAATTTATTTGAAACTTAGGTTTGTTCCCTCATGCAAAACATTCCTTAGCTGGAATTAGATTTATATACTTTTGGAACTTTAGATTCATTATGTTCATCTGTTTGGCTTATGTTTTTTATCTATCAAACTTTTGGGTCTTAGTGTCACTGATGAGGAATAAATTACCGAAACGTGGACATCTGGTACATCAAAATTTAACTGGTAATATATATATATATATATATATATATATATATATATATATATATATATATATATATATATATATATATATATATATATATATATATATAGCTGGTAAGCCGTAAAAGTTACCAGTTTTTCTTGATCATTTTACCAGGTTCCAATCTGGCTCATCAGAATTTTTCCGCACTTCACTCAGGGGTTTACCTATGTTCCCCAAGCATAGAAAAAACCGAAACAACACTTTATATGCTGTAAAGCGAACGGACGGACAGACAGGCAGACATCTAGAAAGATAGATAGAGATACAGACGGATAGATAAAAAGATAAATAGATGGATTGATAGATGGATGGATGGGTAGATAGATAGATAAATAGATAGCCCACTTTAGCAAGTTGAATTGATTTTCCGAACTTTTTTTATATCTCTGTTTGCCTGTTTGTTCATGTATCTATATATCTTTCTATGTCTAATCTATCCGTCTATCTGTCCTTCTGTTTAGTTGTCTATCTATCTATCTATCTGTCTGTCTGTCTGTCTGTCTGTCTGTCTCGATCGACATTATTGGCATGGATCAAATCGTTTGGACATTATGCGTCAAAAAGTTTGGACATTATGCGTCAAAAAGCTTGACATTATGCGTCAAAAGGTTTGGACACTATGCGTCAAAAAATGTTTGGACATTATGCGTCAAAAAGTTTGGACATTATGCGTCAGAAAAAGTTTGGACATTATGCGTCGATTTGGACACTATGAGTTGTTCTGGACAAAAATGTGATGGAAAATGGGACATTATGCGTTGATAAAAATGTTTGGACATTATGAGTCGGTTTGGACATTATCAGTTTGTACACCGCAGACTCCCTTTGTGACAGAATTTGTAAACAATGTACTTTTAACGTAGTGCGAAGTGGAGGACGAGTTCCATTTTTTAATACGGAATCCCCTTTACGCTGATTTACGTAATACACTTTTTAATAAAACAGAACATTTCATTTTAGGTTTTTATTCTTATAATGATAATGATAAGTTTTTCAATATTATAAAACGTCTCTCCATGTAGTCGTTTTAGGTACATGATACATATCTTTTAATAGAAGGAAATTTTACCTTAAATAAGTAGCATGTTTTATACGTTATGCGTAATGTTCTTTTCGACAGTAGCTTCTTTCATGTTAAATAACTTTTATAGTTTTTTAAACTGCTGACTGAATGCGTAATTTGTTTTTACAGGTACTTTATCTTAACTAATATTTTATATGCTTATGTATTAACTTTTAAGCTTTTATTTATTGTGTCTCGTAAGTCAAAATAGTGGCTGGATATCAATCCTTGTTTTATATTTAGATTATTATATTTTAAAATGTAGATTAATATGTGACACGTGAATAAACTTTATTATTATTATTATTATTATCATCATCATCATCATCATCATCATCATCATCATCATCATTATTATAATTATAATTATTATTATTATTATTATTATTGACCTAATTATAGATGTCCATGAAAAAATCATTTAGTTGTACTACAAATGTTGGAGGAGTTTCGTAAGCAAAAATTAAAGTGTTTTTAGTTTCATAAGCGTAAGTGACTTGTACGTGATGTTTGAAGAGTATCTTTATAATACAACAAGAGATATCTCCGAGTAGCCATTGCGTATATCTTAAAATAAAACAAGATTGTGACAAGAAATAATAAGTCCGATATAGGTCAAGGCTCGAAGTTTTTTTAACGGTTACGAATACTTAAGACGAATATAATGTCAAAAATTCATCCCAATAAAATCGAAATGTCTCAAGAAACGATTTAATAACTATAAAAAATCTAATTCTTTTAAAATCATATTCTTTGTTATTAAAAAATGATCTAAAATTTGCGGGAAAACTTGTATTTTGTACTAAAAATTCCTTTTCAGAAAACATGTCAAAAATTGTTATGCAAGATATTGTACAAAGAAACATTTTAAATACATGTTACAAATTTAGTCAGTCCGGTGATATATATTTTTTAAAATTGTTTTAAAAAGAGCACTGAAAGCAAATTAATTTGCCACTTTTTAAATTGTATTACATAACATCACATTTGTATGATCTTGTTTTAAAATTATAAAACACTTAAGGGCTGTTGATCAAAATTTTAAATATATATATTAAAACACATCTCTACGTAAGAATGTTGTGAAGAACAAGATATGACTTAAAAATAAGCATTCAGGATATATTAAATACATTGTATTTGGTTGTATTTTTTTCTGAGAAATTGTATGTAAACATGAGCAGATAATAACAAGAACGTTAAGTATTTGTAACTATTAAGATAGCTTCGTGTTAGCCAGCTCTTTAGATTACTGTTTTTTAACAAATAGACAACATATTTCTAGAAATCTTGCATCATCCTCGGATATTGTTCAAATCTATGTAGTATACAAGTTTGCTCTGTCGCATTATCATGACCTATTGAAAATAAATACCTTTGCTATAGATAAACTTACTTATCTGTCAAAAACCCAGGGTTATGTAGACAAATAACACTAAACAGCAGGTCAGGCCTTGTTCATTGCCTAGCACCGACTTTGTTTAGCGAGAGACATTGGGATATGAAAGCTCAGCTCAGCCACCAGAGCCCGTCATACTTTTAGCATTTCACGTTTTCTTTTATACAAGTTTACCACATATTTAAAAAGGAAAGGAAAGTAGTGATGTTTTACGCCCAAGTCAAGACTTTTCACTTCTATCAAGTTAACCAGGTAAGGCACGGTAGAGAAAACCGCAGTTGCCCTGTGGCATACTTTCGTTTAATGCTTCATTACCTGTATCGCTCTTTGATTTCCCTTGCCAAATATCAATTTGTCATTTTTTTTAAATCTAATTAATTGTCGCGTGTTTATTGTGCATTAAACTCCATTTCAGCAATGTTTTCTGTCGTTGTCAAGGAGCTTATCAACTGCTTTGCTGGTGGCGGAAATCGTCTGCGCTAGACAGGATGAAACGCTAAAGGCCAAGTTACTAAGTACTACGTTCTTTATGTCTGGACTCTGTACATTTCTACAAAACACCATCGGTATTAGGTAATTATTTTTTTCAGAGGTGTTCATTTAGCATTTACAAAAAAATTGTTTTGTTCACCACTATAACCCCAACAAATATTTCTTAATTATTTCGATGTCAAATTCATACTTTATTTGCCCTTATTTTTTGTTTGTTGTAATCTTCATTGGTTTTAACAATAGGTGTTGTAGTGTTACTTGCAGTTTTAAATATGAAAGCCTTTAGACACATACACCTTTTTATAATTTCTTTTAGTTTGCAATATTGCAATATTACTTAAGCGAAGACATGCGAGTGACTTTAACTATACTGTAGAACGCACAAGGTATAATAAAATTCCATATTGACCGAATCGATAAACAGCTTTATTCAAACCGGAGGGAAAAAGATTATTTATGATACCACTCATTGCATAAATATTGTGTTGTATCCATGTTTAATTAAAAAATATATACATAGTCACCATCCTTGTTGCTGACAAATTTGCTTTGATAAATGCTTTATAACAATGCTTGTGGAAGGTATTGACCTGCTTTATTATTGCACGATAATTGTAGATTTTGACTAACCTCTATTTGATAGTATCACATATGATGTTTTAAGCTGAATAAAAGCTTGTATTATTTTCAGGCTTCCACTATATCAAGGCCCAGCTATGACATATGTTATACCCCTGCTGGCAATGTCTACCTTAAAAGAATGGCAATGCCCGGATGTCGCTGATGAAGGTAAAGCCAAAGTAACTATAGTAATCGATTAAAACTGGAATTACTTTATATATGTAAACATTAACGTCTAGATTATGAGTTGCAAATTACGGAATGTTACAATGAATTTCAAATTACATTCGCCAATAATGTAGAAATATACCTCGTTTGTAATTGATATTAACCCAAATTTAAAAAAAAAAAAAGATTGAACAAAAACACATATTAATCCCTATAACAATGGATCGGTATACTCTTTTCAATCTTTTATTTTTCTATTATCATATGAATTATTGGTAATAATTTAATTTATTCCTATAATAACGTATAATACACTTTTTTTCAGGAATGTTTATGGATATTTCAAATACAACGAACTCTTCGACAGGAAGTCCTGTTCAGTCGGAATTGGAACATGACCCACTGGTTCTTTATAAGCTACAACAGGTGTGTCATCCTAGTTGTTGTTTTTATTATTACATCATTTCTTTAAGACAAATTCTTGTCATTCAGAGACAATTATTATATAGAGCTGTGATATTATATGTTAAGTAAGCTAAATATTTTGTAAATACACATGTACTTTTGACAAATCATTCATTCATTAAATGATGCTCTACTAAATTCTACACTTTTAACGTGTGCGGTTGCCTCTGTTTCTAGGTTATTTCTATTACCTGCCTAATGTTATATACCACTCTTGAAAGTATTATCTTCCTGAGCTGGTTATTTAAGTCTCGGTTAGGAAAGGTACTGTGATCCCCGATCAACAAAGTCAAACATTTAGTTTGACGAATTCCATAATTAACACATTTTATCATCACGACGTGAGGTGCTTTGGTCCACAATCCACAGAGTTAAACATTTAGTTTGACAAATTCCATAATTAGCACATTTTATCAACACGACGTGAGGTGCTTTGGTCCACAATCCACAGAGTTAAACATTTAGTTTGACAAATTCCATAATTAGCACATTTTATCAACACGACGTGAGGTGCTTTGGTCCACAATCCACAGAGTTAAACATTTAGTTTGACAAATTCCATAATCAACACTTTTATCGACACGTTTAGAACTAGTTTTTTATTTGTATTTAGTTTACCGGTAGTTTAATGATAGCTGGTATCATACACATGCTGATTGGTATGACGGGAATTGTGGGATATCTAGTCCGGTTTATAGGGCCAGTTACGGTGGTTCCAGCTTTAACCGCTGTCAGTTTGTATTCATTTCGAGCAACTGTGAAATTTGCGCAGGCGCAGTGGGGAGTTGCTTACTTGTATGTATTATAAATATTATATCGTAATGTACCTATATCATTCGTCAATTTAAAATCTTTTTTGAAAACCAAACAAACAAATATTCCATGTACGGGACTCACAATCATAATTTTGAATAAAATAACTCATAAACAATTACTATTTGATGAATTTGTATGGATAAAGCAACTTTGAATTAAAAAGTTTTATCAGGCGTTAGAAGGAAAATTAAAGATGGGATTTTATGTTTTGATGCAAAATCTTTTAACAAAAAAAGCACATGTATATACTAGCATTATTTATCACTTTCGCTTACAGTAATGTTTAACACTCATGGGTAGAAGGCATATTTTTTTCCTAAAAATCTATTGTTGTGAATTGCAGATTTTAAAGCGACTGAGTAGAAATTTAGTTAGTACATGAATAATTATTCAGAAGTCTTAACTATTGATTTTAAGGACCTTCCTTTCTAATTTTTATGTAATCCGATTATGTACCGAATATGTACTAAATCTGTAAAATCTGACTTTAATACTCTGATACCCCGAGGGTATCCATAACTCAGTAGGCAGTATTTTTTGCTGTCAGAAAATGTACCATTTAACAAAATTTTCAGCTGCCTTAAATTGTAAAATTTGTTTAAAACTAAGGTTTGTTCCCTCATGCAAAGCATTCCTTAGCTTGATTTGGATTAATATAATTTTGGAACTTTAGTTTCATTGATTTCCAACTGTTTGGCTTATGTTTTTATTATCAAACTTTTCGGTCTTAGTGTCACTGATGAGGAATGAATTTCCGAAATGTGCACATCTGGCACATCAAAATTCAACTGGTATTTGTGCTATATATTTAATTTATATATATTCTAGAAGCGCTGGTACAGCTATTTAATTTTAATAATTTCTACAACCGCTGATTTAGCCGTATAAATTTATTATTATTAATATTATGAATTTAATATTAATTACTTCCAGAACAGCTGGTACAACCATAGTTTTATCTTTATATTTACGTAAGTTTTCAACACCAATCCCCATGTGGACGTACAGCAAAGGGTTTTACATTAAAAGAACCCCTTTTCATAAAGTTTTTTCGGTAAGTATATTAATAATTTATTTATATGTATGTATATTGATTTATAGCTATAGTTCGACAAATGTTTCCATCTCTCTCTCTCTCTCTCTCTCTCTCTCTCTCTCTCTCTCTCTCAGCTTTGATCATGTCATCTCATCCTCTGACCTTGAGCTGTTTGGTATAACAGTAAAAATAACTGTACGACTGTACCAATTAACACAGGAACAACACTAATCCCAATGTGGACGTACAAAAAAGGGTTTTACATCAAAAGAACCCTTTTCATAAAGTTTGTTTCGGTAAGTATGATAATAATTTAATAATATATGTGTATATTGATTTATAGCTATAGTTCGATCTCTCTCTCTCTCTCTCTCTCTCTCTCTCTCTCTCTCAGCATAGATCATACAATTTCGTCTCTGAACATACCATCTCATCTTCTGACTTTGAGTTGTTTGGTAATTATATAAAAATAGAATCATTTAAATACTTTAAAATGGGACTTATTTTAAATTTTACACAAGCATTGATGTCTAGATGTCTAAGGTAAAAATTATTGATTGGCAACAGTATCAAAGTTGTAAGATGCAAATCACAGCAATTATATGACTACTTGCATTGATAAGGGTTATAAAAACAAACCCGTTGAAAAAACACATTAGCAACGAGGAACGATGTTACATTAATCGTCACAACAGCAAGAGTCTAAATGACCTATCGAGTTTAAAAATGCAAAGATTGAACAATTCAAACCGTTAACTAATACTGTAAAATATTCAGAACATTTATAAAAAGCCTGGGAATGGTTTCTCGAAGCTTAATTTGTTTAGTCAGTGATTACCGAAAATCCCGAACAACAATTAAAGACAAATTATCATTATTAATTGAATAATATTATATCAAATTTATATTTTCTACTTCAACCTTTTCAGCCAAATTTTCTTAACATATCTGAAATTAGCAAAAATCAAATTTTGACGAATTATTTTATTATTGTTATCAAGCTCCGATCAACAAAGCTATAATAATTATTTGTTAAACTCGTTGCAAAAAGTATATGGTTGGTCCTTTTACAGCACTTTACCAACATTAATGTGAATGTGTTCCTTTATCATTTATTATCTACTGTCTGCATATAGTTATGGAGTCCTAACATATTATATACATTTTTTTCAGTTGCATATTTCTATTTATCATTTTAGGTATTGATAGGAGCTATACTTGGTTGGGTTATCAGTGTTATATTAACCGAGGCAGGAGCGTTTTCTGCCGACACTGCAAGTAAAGAATTTTACGCCAGAACAGACTCACGGACGCACGTAATTGATATGACAAGATGGTTTACATTTCCGTATCCAGGTAAATATTTATAGAGTTAAAATTTTGTCATTCTCTTTTCAATATTTTATAGAAACTAAAACGATACTAGGGCTTTCATGTTTTTGGTAAAAACTTTACAAATCTTGACAAAGAATATTTCTGAATAACTCCATCTGGCGAAAGTTAGAATTAATCTCAAACAAACCGGTCCAGATTCCAATCACAACGTCAAACTCTAAAAACTGACAATTTCTGTTAAACTGCAACCTTGGAAATGAGGTCGGGTGCTCTGGAAAGGAAGCACCTCCTGTCTAGAATATGAAACAATTGTACTGAAGCAGTTTTTGTAGAACATTATTGTTGTTTTAGAAACCAATTGTTGAAGTCTACGTCTTATTGCATAAAAAGCTTAATATTCCTTCTATGTTTAAAAAGATTACACCTTGCTAAAGAATTTTGGATTAAGAAATTGATTTTTTATCGAAAGAGTAACATCAAAACCTGAGCTACATGGCTCCGGTTTTACAATTTTTCCTTAACTAAGATTTTCCTTAACTTAAATCTATCAAATTTGAAATTTTAATGACTTGGTTAATTGTTTAGATATCCAGAAATTTAAAATGTCATTTCAAAGATGTCTTCAAGCTTGTAACATCTGCATACATTATTATCACAAATGTTCGGTTGTAACTTAAAAAGAGATTACCAAAATTTGCTCCATTTAAGTTAAGGAAAATCTTAGTTAAGGAATTATTGTGAAACCGGGGCCTGATGCCTATTGATTTAATGATTTAATTACTTATCCTTATCCGTTCTTGCTTACTTAACATAAATGTACACAACATTATGTACTTGTAATTATGCATTTTTATATATTATCTACATCTTATAAAGGTCAGTTCGGAGCCCCAGCTTTCAGCAGCGGTGCTTTCATTACATTTCTTTTTGGAACTATTACATCTGTGCTGGATTCCATTGGAGATTACTACGCGTGCGCTAAAATTTGTTCTTTGCCATCACCTCCTGCTCACAGTATGAATAGGGGAATTGCAGTCGAAGGTTTTTCTAGCTTTTTAGCCGGATCAGCAGGCGCTGGTCACGCAACATCTACATTTGGTGGAAATATTGGTGCTATAGGTATTACTAAGGTATATATTTATTTATGCAGCATCAAAAGTTCCAATAATATGCCATCAAATGATTCAGAAAGATTGTATGTTTATTCTTTTTTTAAACTTTAATATTACATTAACACTTTGCTATAAAATCAAATACAGAAAGTTAAACATTTAAACAATCACATCAATCAAACATGTTTTGTATTAATATTATCGTTAGTGGTCATTCTCGGTGTATTTTAATTTACAAAATTACAATTTTATAAACACGGGCGTAGGAATCACAGCATCTTCAGCTGCCTAGGTTCGTAGTTCACAAGGACAGAGCTTAGTTTGAGCCTGATAAATCTATTGCAGTTCCTGTACTCTTCATTTTCCCAAACATTGCTATTTATTTGCATTTACTACTTGGACATTTTCAATGTTTTTTTTTTATTTTGGTGTATTTACGGTGCACTTGATTTTTCCTACATGTACTGTAGGTTGCAAGTTTAAGAGTGTTCCAAGTATTGGGTTTATTATATATGATTTTCGGCGTCATCGGTAAAGTTGGGGCAGTTTGTGTAACGATTCCTTACAGTGTTGTCGGTGGAATGCAAATGATCAATTTTGGCGTATTATGTGGTGTAATGATTTCAAACATACAATACACCGATATGAAATCTACTAGAAACCACGTGATTATCGGATGCTCATTGTTCATTGGTCTGATGATGCCATACTGGATGAGATCAAATCCGGATGCTCTTGATACAGGTACAAGAAGTGTGATTTTTACAACAGCTATAATAATGACTGGCTCAAATAGGTTTACGTAAGAGGTATTGAATTTCATAGCTAAGTGAAATCGACACATATTAACTGGAACTAAAGAAAAACAAATATATTCTAAACATTGTTAGATGAACAAACAACTATAGAGGACATTTGTAATGTATTGTGTAAGCAACATGCTTTTTCTTTAAAAGTCGAACGAATTAACTTTAAATACGTTGCTTAAGCACACATTAAAGTTATATAATTACTTTGAATAAATATTTTGTTCATTAGACTCGCCTGTAAAAAGGGGGCCGAGTGGACTTAAGCGCGCGCTAACGGATCACAGTGCCTCGCACCGACTAGGTTCAAATCTCACTCGGGACAGATCCTAGTGTAAGAAAGATTGTTAGCTCTCTTGCCGAAGGTCGGTGGTTTTCCTCCACCATCCCAGAACTGACCGCCTAGAAATAAGTGAAAGAATTTTGACTGGGACGTAAAAACAACATTACTCTACTCCGCTCGCCTGTAAAAAATCTTTGGTTGTACCTTAACATTGTAGGTATTAAGGAACTTAATAATTTGATCAAGATGTTCCTAGCAAATCCAGCCGTATTGACTGGAATACTGGCCTGCTTTCTTGACAATACTGTTCCAGGTAAGTTTACAAAAATACACTTCTTAAATAATACGAATGTCGTTGCACTGTGTGTGAGTGGCACTGATGATAAGGTGTTTCTCTGTACATCAATAAAGATTAAAGTTTTCTTGCTTTAATTACTTATAATTTCGTTAATTTACGTGGTCATTTATCTTGGCTATAAACTTGATAGAATCTCTTTGCAGGTACAAAACAGTTTTAAGCCATTACATTGATATCAGTAACATTACCTTTGTTGCTGTTTTGAGGGAAAAGATGTTTAATTCCACGAAAACTCGGCGCTTTTTAGGCTTCAAATAAATATTGCTACAGTCGTATAATTTCTCACATTATATATCATTTCACATGATTCTTTTAACTTCCTGGCAATACCAAAGCGCTTCATATTTTGACGTCATAATTGATGAAGGCTAAACAAGGCGTTTTAAGTGAGACAACTATATGGCTATGTGTTTTGTTCGTATGTAAATGGAAAGTCAAGAATTTAAATGCTCGAATGTTGCTTTAATCATATATTATAACAAATTTTAAAGCAAAGAGTGATTGTGAAACCGGACAAGCTATATAAAATCATTTGAATCCTGAAGGACATATGTCCTTTCCTGATTAGTCACAGAAGGACATATTTGTTATTTCTGCTGACACACGAAAAAGAAATGCAAACTTTTCAAGTTTAAAATGATATATGTTTTAAAATATTTTTATTTGTGTTTGATTTCAAGGTTTACATTATTTAGGTGCTATATGATATTGGTAAATATGTTACGTAATAAGTATTCACTTTACGCCTAAGTATGGCATGTATCGTTGTTAAATATTTTATATTTCGATAATACTATATTTAGATATATGACAATCTTCTTGATACAAATGTTCTAGTTCGCATTTATCACTGGTAAGTGTAACCTTCAATTTGTTTATTTCTGTTTTTCTAGTCTTTTAGAAATTTCCCAGCCTTGAAAGTCGTATCAAATCATGTCATAACATAAAATACAGATAAGAGACACTCCTGATCTCTACCGATAAATAGAAAAGTGAAAATGTTCTTTTGAAAGGCTAGTATCTACCTCTATGTTATAAAGAGAATCTATTACGAGTTTGAGGTCGAGATGGGAAAATTCCGATCAAATAGTCAGTTTTCTCATCTCAAACGAGGCTTTGGTACTATGGTACACGCGGAGCGCGATATGGAAAAAATATCGTACCACCAATTCAGTGAGATATATCTTTCACATATGCGAGAAATAATCTATATCTGAATATCTGTATAAATGGAAAATAATTATGTTTTTAAGGTACAAGAGAAGAGAGAGGACTTACATTATGGAACGATGAATCTGATGAGGAAGAAGGACATTCGGTGAAAAAGTCCGATAGGGATATAAAGGCGTCAGAAACTTACAACTTGGATTTCCTACCAAAGTGCATCATTAACTCAAACATAGCAAGATATATTCCAATGTGTCCATCATTCCGTGTAAAAATAAACAAACACAATAAATGACGTAATAAACAATAAGACTGGGTGTTTATACTAGTCAGGGATATTTGATTTCCACAATATAAAAATATTAGAAAATGATTAAATGATGCGATATAGGTTTTTTTATTTACTGTTTTTTTAAATGATTTTAATGTCCCTAAGTAATAAATCTTAAATGAATTTTTTTTTCTTACAATACATGTATTATCTGTGTTCGTTATTGGCCTATGTTCTTGTAATGCACCAAAACGCTTAAGAAAATTCATATAGCGTGTATTTTAACTTTTATTAGTTGATTGGTCAATTTTATAATCAAGTGTTGTTAAGCAATTTATAAATAAGCCTGTCAACATTGTGATGTTCATTACAACACGAACTAACCACGGGGATTTCCGAGTGTAAACGTGTTTTTCAGTTAACGTATTTTTTCAGTTTGTAATGCCTTTTCTGCTTCAATATTAGAGCAGACGGATGAATATCTGAACTTGGAATTGGTCAATTTTACAACATTTTAAAAATTTCTGTTTGATGCTCATGATTTTTATCATGAATTTAAAGTCTCAAAAATAATACAGTTCGCACGTTATAGTACTGCTGAAAAATTTTAGAGTTAAACAAAGCTGTCACAACTTAACTTTAAACATTAAGCGGTATCTGACTCGGAAAACAATCAAAGGTAAAAACATATATCGTTTGACATTGCACATTAACCCCATAAAATACAACAAAACATTTTCTACTTCTATAAATTAATACCATAAATAAGTTTTAATTAACTATAATAACAAAGTATAAAAGATTTAATTTGAATCATTAATTTAGAGCCAATATCTTAGCTGATTGGTATTGCTCACTCATCGGAAGTGACTTATACCAGTCACGTGGTCTTTTTGATATGTGATCATGCCATCTAGCAGCAATAACTGGTTTTGAAACGCCTTCCAGTGTGGCCTTGAGTGTAAAAACAAGTTCTTCATTTTGAATAACTTTGCAGAGAAGTTCGTGGTTCCTACTTTTAGTATCCTCTAGTTCTTCTAATTCATCCTGTATATGTACATCTAGAAGATTTTGCTAAAATTTAAATAATTTTTATATCTATTGCTGTGGCTTCAGAAATAATTGTCGATGTTAAATGTATATTGATGCATGTAATATGAATGATATAATATACTAGGTTTGTTTCCTCGATTATTAACAGAAGGTGTTCGAAAAGAATGAAACTGAATTTTGTTCTTTAAACAACGATAGACATTTGCAAATATCAAAAGTTAGTTGTAGTTTTAATATTACATTTGTTTAACTTCTTCCCTTTTTTGATAGATGGAATGAAGTTGTACAGTAAATAAAATATAATAAGTGATAAGATTTACAGGCCTTTGACAAGTAAATTCTCTAGAAACATTTCTCAAACTTGCAATTACAGAAATGCCTTAGTTGTTAAAAAACGTTCTTAAACAAGAATACGTTATTTTACCTTAATTTTAAGCGCTTCGTTATCTTCTTCAAGGTGTATCAATTCTGCTTGGCATTTGAATAACGGTCGTATACGTTCTTTAATATCTTCTACAAGAAAAGATATACTATACGTTTATGAGAGAGAGAGAGAGAGAGAGAGAGAGAGAGAGAGAGAAGAGAGAGAGAGAGAGAGAGTGTTTCATTCTTTATAAACAAAATATTATCTATGTTTTGATATGTGTACGTGCGATAACTACCTGAAGGGCAAGTGGACAAAAGCTGTAACCTACCTTGGTATACGAACATGGTATATTTATCTGGTGATATACATGTAATTACATGTGAAATTTAACTGACGACAATCCAAATGATAGATATAGCTAACCTTAAATCAAGTTAATGTTACAATTTTACCTGATAAAGGCAAACGTTATAATTACCAGAATGTCTAACGGACAATAATTAAATTTTTAACCCTTAGACTGCCAAAATCGGCCAATGGTCGATTGTAGTGATCGTTCAATGCCAGATGGCCGATTCGGCCGATCGTAGGAACCGTTCACTGCCAAATGGCCGATTCGGCCGATCGTAGGAATCGTTCACTGCCAAATGGCCGATTTGGCCGATCATAGGGTTCTTTCACTGCCAGATGGCCGATTTGGCTAATTTGATTAAATTTGAAAAAGTGGCTTATTACCGTTATATTGATAGCGTACATCACAGTTGAGGCGTCAAAGTTTAGCGGGAAATATCGCGTCATTGACGCCAACGTTAAATTGCGAATAGGCGTCTTTTTTACGTCATCGTGATTGCAGAGATACCAATGGCGGGGCTTTGGGCTCGAGTATTTCCTGGAGAAGAAGAACAGCGTCGGCCATTCACTGCACGGCCCATCTGATGAAAATGCCCCCAAGGGATGCGTCCCCAATAATTTACTTTAATCTTTTGTTTTCTATGACACTATTGAAGAAAATAGTCCGGCAAACAAACAGGTAGGTAGATATCTACCCCCGTCCCCGATTTTTCGTGTTTTTCAACTACGCCATTCTTCTCTCTTATTTGTCAAGATTGTGTAATTGAATAAAATAAGTGGAAAAGTTCAACTCCACATTAGTATTTAAACAACACCACTGGACACCATTTTGTCATTATAACCGTGCTTTACCATAGTCGGGAGTTTTATTAGTGATTAATATGCGTGATACTGGTTTTATAAAGAAGTTAAAATCATAACAGAGCACAACAGAGAACACAAAACTAAAATAATAAATAAAAATGTAGAACAAAAGGAAAATGTACGGTCAAATTCACAAAAAAATTAAAATAAAATAATATAAATAATAATAATAATAATGATAATAATAATAATAAAAACAAATACATGTAAATACCATTATGTGACGCTTTTTTCTTTCTTTTGCGGACATCACGGGAATTAAGTTCATAAATAAACTAAACTTTATTGTCCAATCCTCTCTCTCTCTCTCTCTCTCTCTCTCTCTCTCTCTCACACACACACACACACACATACATACACACACACACATCTCTCTCTCTCTCTCTAACACACACATATACACACGCACACACATCTCTCTATCACACACACACACACACACACACACACACACACACACACACGCGTATACCTATTCTTAAGATGACAACTTGTTGAAAAAAAATATATATGATAATTATCTCTCTGTGTGTGTGTGTGTGTGTGTGTGTGTGTGTGTGTGTTTCAAAAACAAAATTTGATTTGATTTAATGGGTTTTACTATCCCAGACAAGAATAGTTCACTTATATCGAGACATCACCAGCTATAGGTGAAGTTGCAGAAATTTTGACCTTTGCAATGCACTAAAGTCAAGGTTCTTTAACTGCCATGCCTGCCGTGACACGGACCATCGATTTTAAGGGCCCCGTGACCTTAATTTCTAAATGTTGAGTTCTTGTCGAAAGAAAGTCACTACCAATTTTCAAGTCTTTCAACATACGAACCGAGCACTCTACCAATTGAGCACACACAAGTAATATACTCTTTCTTAATATATTTTTTAAAATTTGTTTTCATTTGCGCGGAGAGAGAGAGAGAGAGAGAGAGAGAGAGAGAGAGAGAGAGAGAGAGACTTTGACTATAAGAATTGACGTTCTCTTATTTTCAGATATGCCAACAATTACATCTCAAAAGCAGGGAATCGGATAGCAAGATTTTCTAGGGTTAGGTAATGGAAAAAACTGACAATAGAAGAATTTAAGAAATTTTTGGCTTTATTTTTCAACATGGGTATAATAAGAAAACCACAAATAATCGATTACTGGCATTCCCATCTCCCGAGTCAAACAACTTCATGGTGTAAGGGCATTATGTCTTGGAACAGATTCCAAAACATTTTGAAATTTTTACACGTTGCGGATTTTAAGCGTGTAACAGAAAGAGAGGTAAAAAGAAATTGTAATCTTTTTTTACTTCAATAAATTTTGAAATGAAGTAATTATTTTTTGTATAGAAAAGATTGACTATGGTACCGATTCGTAAGTTTCAATGATTTCAAATTTCTCGTATCTTTCAGAGTTATTTCTCGTTTGCATCTCATGAATGGATTTTAATAAATATAAATGCCTCATCAAAAACGTTTTCACGACGAGTGACTATACCTTTGTTTCCATGTGTTGTTCTTTCCTAGCTTTTTCTTTTTTGTTGTATATATAGCCAGCTAGCTCGTGCTAGTTATAAAGTTACTTGTTCACTATCATTAACAAACCCTCTAGTACAGTTAAGTACAGGTAGTCTGATAGAAGAAGATGAAGATACTTGTAGTTTGACAATAAAACAACGCAATGTCTTTTTTATATTCAAGTTTTTTTTTATAAAGCGATATCATATCCCCAATGAATCCTTGTTTATTTACGTTTTTATTGACAGCATCCTGGATATGACCCAGCAGCAAGAATAAGACCATTACTTACTTATATCAACAACAGATTCAAACAATTTTGCGTCCCAGACAGAGAACTCTGTGTAGACGAGTCTATTGTTGCAACTAAAGGCACTACAGTGATGCAGCAGTATATTCCCACAAAAGCGGCGAAATATGGAATAAAATTTTGGGTGCTCTGTGAGGCTGCAACAGGATACATTTTACAGATGGTGATATATCGTGGCAAATCCTTTGATCAGACACCACACGGTCAACTTCAAGGAACCAATATTGTACTAAATTTACTTACATCATGTGATCTGCTCAAAAAAAGATATCACGTTTTTTTGTGATAATTTCTTTTGTTCTGTAGACTTGGCCAGGCGATTTGCAGAAAACTAACATAACAGGTAGAAATAAAATACATGTACTACAATGACCCTATCCACTTTTTCTATCATAAATGAACAACTGTTAAATTAAAATTTAGAAATGTAGGATTTTCCTTTAAAACTGTATACAGATATTTTTACACACTTGGTTCTAATATTGTCACTTTATAATATCTCATTTCATCAATTTATATTTTGTCATTATGATCAAAAGGCATGAAATACATCTTTCTGAAAGAACACTTTACAATAAAAGCAATAAAATCAAACATCTACAGTATTTACGTAGACAACACACCATATCAGTCAAACATCTATATTTACGTAAGCACTAAACACTAGATTATTTATGGTAATAATATTGCGAAAATGTATGAATCATAAAAGAGCAAAAAAGGTGACCCCAGGTTATTCTTTTTCTTTTTTTACAGGAACGATCAGAAAAAACAGACCGATGCCATATTCAATCAAAACTGCAAATCCTGAACCAGGTTCCTCTTTATACATGTGTAGTGGAAATATTTTGTGCATGGCACACAAAGGCGAAGCAGTCAAAAAGCCTGTTAGATTATTGAGCACTATCCTATCAGCTGGAAACTTAAGAAACGGTAAACCCAAGATGATTAATTAATATAACAGATTCATGGGTTCGGTTGACATGGATGATTCTAGATTAAGTGCCTATGATGGTGAAAGAAAATCATATAAAGTTTGGAAGAAGATGGTGCTCCATTTATTCCACAGAATAATGTTTAACGCATATATTTTATATGTTAAAAACACATCTGATCGTAAGATAAAAACCCGCCTAGAATTTTGTCAATCAGTGATTGAAGTCTTTCGTTACCATCCGATTTTGCCACACCTGCGCAAAGGTACAGGGCAAGAGCAAATTGTCAGATTGTACGTCTTCCCGGAAAGAAAGAAAAAGATTGTTCTGTGTGTTCTGGAAGGAAAACCAGTGGAGACTGAATAAGAAAACGCAGCAGAACTGTGTGTTCAGTGTGTGGGAAAGGTCTGCACCAGCACTGTCTAAATAGAAACATGTGCCGTGAAGCTAAGACTTTTATTTTATTTTTTTTTTTTATGAACTACAGCCAGTATGGTCAGCGTTTGGAATTTCAACGTTTGTAAAATCAACTAATTCAAAAATTATCTTGAATTTATATCTTAACTAATTCTCGTTAATTTTATACCCTTAGACAAACAAGTATTTGCAGATTTTTATTACAATTTTAACTTTTTAGCTTTCTTACCGCTTAAGTCAAACCACAAGTTGAATATATGTAGTTGAAAAAAAACGGAACTGTGTATTGTTTATGCCGACATGTTAACTGTTTTTTATTATCTATTTATTATTTATTAGTATTTTTTTTACCAACAAATTGGAGAAAACAGTAAAATGATCAGAATTTATTTCATATGCGAGAAATAATCTATATCTGAATATCTGTATAAATGGAAAATAATTATGTTTTTAAGGTACAAGAGAAGAGAGAGGACTTACATTATGGAACGATGAATCTGATGAGGAAGAAGGACATTCGGTGAAAAAGTCCGATAGGGATATAAAGGCGTCAGAAACTTACAACTTGGATTTCCTACCAAAGTGCATCATTAACTCAAACATAGCAAGATATATTCCAATGTGTCCATCATTCCGTGTAAAAATAAACAAACACAATAAATGACGTAATAAACAATAAGACTGGGTGTTTATACTAGTCAGGGATATTTGATTTCCACAATATAAAATATTAGAAAATGATTAAATGATGCGATATAGGTTTTTTTATTTACTGTTTTTTTAAATGATTTTAATGTCCCTAAGTAATAAATCTTAATTGAAATTTTTTTTTCTTACAATACATGTATTATCTGTGTTCGTTATTGGCCTATGTTCTTGTATTGCACCAAAACGCTTAAGAAAATTCATATAGCGTGTATTTTAACTTTTATTAGTTGATTGGTCAATTTTATAATCAAGTGTTGTTAAGCAATTTATAAATAAGCCTGTCAACATTGTGATGTTCATCGCAACACGAATTAACCACGGGGATTTCCGAGTGTAAACGTGTTTTTCAGTTAACGTATTTTTTCAGTTTGTAATGCCTTTTCTGCTTCAATATTAGAGCAGACGGATGAATATCTGAACTTGGAATTGGTCAATTTTACAACATTTTAAAAATTTCTGTTTGATGCTCATGATTTTTATCATGAATTTAAAGTCTCAAAAATAATACAGTTCGCACATTATAGTACTGCTGAAAAATTTTAGAGTTAAACAAAGCTGTCACAACTTAACTTTAAACATTAAGCGGTATCTGACTCGGAAAACAATCAAAGGCAAAAGCATATATCGTTTGACATTGCACATTAACCCCATAAAATACAACAAAACATTTTCTACTTCTATAGATTAATACCATAAATAAGTTTTAATTAACTATAATAACAAAGTATAAAAGATTTAATTTGAATCATTAATTTAGAGCCAATATCTTAGCTGATTGGTATTGCTCACTCATCGGAAGTGACTTATACCAGTCACGTGGTCTTTTTGATATGTGATCATGCCATCTAGCAGCAATAACTGGTTTTGAAACGCCTTCCAGTGTGGCCTTGAGTGTAAAAACAAGTTCTTCATTTTGAATAACTTTGCAGAGAAGTTCGTGGTTCCTACTTTTAGTATCTTCTAGTTCTTCTAATTCATCCTGTATATGTACATCTAGAAGATTTTGCTAAAATTTAAATAATTTTTATATCTATTGCTGTGGCTTCAGAAATAATTGTCGATGTTAAATGTATATTGATGCATGTAATATGAATGATATAATATATTAGGTTTGTTTCCTCGATTATTAACAGAAGGTGTTCGAAAAGAATGAAACTGAATTTTGTTATTTAAACAACGATAGACATTTGCAAATATCAAAAGTTAGTTGTAGTTTTCATATTACATTTGTTTAACTTCTTCCCTTTTTTGATAGATGGAATGAAGTTGTACAGTAAATAAAATATAATAAGTGATAAGATTTACAGGCCTTTGACAAGTAAATTCTCTAGAAACATTTCTCAAACTTGCAATTACAGAAATGCCTTAGTTGTTAAAAAACGTTCTTAAACAAGAATACGTTATTTTACCTTAATTTTAAGCGCTTCGTTATCTTCTTCAAGGTGTATCAATTCTGCTTGGCATTTGAATAACGGTCGTATACGTTCTTTAATATCTTCTACAAGAAAAGATATACTATACGTTTATGAGAGAGAGAGAGAGAGAGAGAGAGAGAGAGAGAGAGAGAGAGAGAGAGAGTGTGTGTGTTTCATTCTTTATAAACAAAATAGTATCTATGCTTTGATATGTGTACGTGCGATAACTACCTGAAGGGCAAGTGGACAAAAGCTGTAACCTACCTTGGTATACGAACATGGTATATTTATCTGGTGATATACATGTAATTACATGTAAAATTTAACTGACGACAATCCAAATGATAGATATAGCTAACCTTAAATCAAGTAAATGTTACAATTTTACCTGATAAAGGCAAACGTTATAATTACCAGAATGTCTAACGGACAATAATTAAATTTTTAACCCTTAGACTGCCAAAATCGGCCAATGGTCGATTGTAGTGATTGTAGTGATCGTTCAATGCCAGATGGCCGATTTGTGAGGAAAAGTTGTCTTATTTTTGACAAAGTGGTGTATTAATGTTTTGAAACTTTTCGCTTTTATTGCAGTTAATTTTATTTACCTATTACAGTTCTTAGATAAACGTGTATGTTTTGGTTTTGTTTTCTTTTTAGTGTGTTTTGATTTATCATTTATTGTTTCAAATCTTTTTCAATGAAACAATGCAAAATAAATATTTTTTCCATAAGCTATTGAAACGACATTTTTTTATTTGTGTTTGGCCAATAAAGAAAGTGATTATACCACGACAACAATCATGAACACGCGTGTAAGGGACGTCCAACTTATGCTAACAAATATACCAAGGTGCGATTTTTCTGTTTGCATCATCTAGTAAACGTCACAATTAAAATGATTATGACGTCAAAAGAATTCTGGCTTTTGAATTTGTTTTGGCACTGAACTGGTTAAACAGACCAGCGTTGGAAATTTTTTTTTCGTCTATGATTTCATAGACGAATTTTTTTTTGACCGCATACGTCACACGTCATTACCCCTGACGTCAGTTTCCTGACAACTAGGTCAAATATTCAGTCTGCCGCCATATTTGTCTTACTTGACTTAAACGGTGTCATTGGTTTTCTTTATTAAAAACGTGAAAGTTGTTAAATATTTAGGATTAGTCTTAAGATCTACAGTCATAAATGATTGCCGTGATGACAGCAGCGAATTTGAGTTTTGAGAATCTGCAGGTGCATCATATCATTTATGGATATGTTTACGCTGATGACAGGGAAATGTCCCCACTCAAGTACAGGAACATCAATGGTTTGCTACCAGCTGGAACCACTTTATGTTTGGCTTCCGTAAGTTAATGTATTGTTGAAAGTGGTAACAACGTGTTATTGATTGATATTTTTCTACGGATTAACATTTCAGCTTCAAACTCGGATGCCTCATTTTTGTCCAAACATATCTTGCCCCTCCCTCAGCTTGAAGCCATCGTCATTTATATTTTAAAGCGCAGTCGCGGGCAATTAGTTTGAGTTGTACCTCTCCGATGTGTTTGCAAGTTTGCATGCTCCGTTTGAAATTAATTTAAATATATGCAAGTGATACCTGTACGTACTACACACATGTACACCTAACGATTTAAAAATGGCGGTGAAACTAGATGGCAAAGCTACCGGCGGTAGTTATGGGCATCCAGCTGCATTGCATTGAGATCAATGCGCAGTTCGTACTCTCCTTCATGTGTGAAGTTGTATAAAAAGATAAGGTTAATGTTATAAATATTGTATTTATTTTTTGAATTTAATTATAATTTGAATTTAATTATAAGGAATAATTGTAATTTTTTCTGTCTACATGTATGACCCCATAGACAGAAAAAAAATTACAACTTTTCCTTAAATACATGTGGCTTTTTTGATAAAGGTAAACGTTATAATTACCAGAAGGTCTAACGGACAATACATGTGGTCTTTCTTGATAAAGTTAAACGTTATAATTACCTGAAGGTCTAAAGGACAAAAAATGTGGTCTTTCTTGATAAAGGTAAACGTTATAATTACCCGAAGGTCTAACGAACAATACAATTAGCCTTTCTTGATAAAGGTAAACGTTATAATTACCAGAAGGTTTAACGGACAACAACTGTAGCCTTGTAGATTTTGTTTCGCTCCAGAATCGCATCATCACTTGTTTATTTTCACGATGATCCTGTGCTTGATTTTTTCGCAAAATCTAAAAACCATAATATAGCATAGACATTAATAAAACATTTATTTAAATACAATAAATACTAAAAAAAAAACAAAAAAAAAACAACTAAATATCTAAATATCAAATGATTAATTTCGCCGTCATATCTTTCTTTCTCTTT